>JANHAO010000170.1:0-49106 GCA_026873985.1 Saraca asoca
AGTAAACTAGGATTGTTTCAAGAACTCAAAACAAAGAAGGAATCCTAAATTAAACTCAAAGAACTCTTAAGAAGATCAAGAAACTCGAGCTCTAAGTAATCCTAATTAAAGAGAGCTAATGAATGATTGGGTATGACTTTAGGCTACTCAAGATCAGCTATTTATAACAATTTTCGAGCTTGGAACATGACTATGTTTTGGGACACAGGCTGGCCATGTTTTGGGCTAGATGTCTTCTAGAAGATTGGCTGATCTTACATCGAACACGACCATTCTCTAGGACACGGCCATGCTGTGTTCGGCGCTAGCTTCATGATTCTCTTCAGTTTCAATGCATGATTGTCTTAGACTTTTCACATCTTCTTCCTTAGGTCCTTCTTGGTCTAAGTGTGCTCCAAACTTCAACTTTCATCCTTCTCTTAAAGCCTCTTTTACTAATGTGAAAAGACAAATGCCGATTATAGCAGTACCAAAAATAAACTAAATAAACTAAAACAAAAAGTACAACAAAATTACAAATTAATAACTAATCAAGAGGTGATAATCAACATATTTATAGGCATTTTACTCATTTATCATATATATATATATCATATATATATATATATTAATTTATGTAAAAAAAGCAATCTTAAATAACAATATCAAAATTAATAATTACATGAGATTACAAGTTTAATTCTTGAATTTTGGTCTTTGATTTGTCAATATAATTGCAAAGTCATGTGAAAAATGACATTATAATCGTTATATAATGAGTCATATATAAATTTTTATTTATTATAAAATTATTTATATGGTGATGAAAGTCAAGATTATGAGAATTGTATTTATGTTATTATTAATTATATATTATCATTTAATGTTATTATTCAACTTCTCATTTACTTATAGATTTAATTATAATTTTGGTCTCCCCACTATATAAATTAATCGCATTTGATTCTTCTAAAATATACTATTCTATTTTGATCTATTTAATATACAAATTAGATCACATATGATCTATATTAGTATGTAATTTGAGTCAAATTAAAGGTTAAAAATCCTAATTGATGCCTAGAATGTAAAAATTGCATTACAAAATTGAATCAATTGCCAAATCTAATTTATTATATCACATAGCATAAACAAAATGTAAATTGATAACAACAACAACAATAATATTAAGTACCCACAATAATAATAACAAGAAAATCCATTTACAAGGTTCTCATGACAATAAATTGATTTTGATCTAAGTGTCATTTTAAGTGCCCACAATATTATCACTTAATATCGTATAGTTCACAATATTAATTTAACATTTGAGTAATTCAAGTTTTATAAAATACACTAAACTATGTAAGTTTATAGGAAATTCTAATAATCACTCACTTAGATGACATATTTTAGATTATAATAAAGAAAAATTGTTCTCTAAATTACAATATGTAGCCATATCAGGAAATGTCAATTTAATTATGATACTATTACAACCATAGATCTAAATTGAGATAAGTATTTAATAGTGCAAAACATCATATCAAATATGGACACTAATGTCATATACATTTGAATACCTACATCTTGATGACCATAAGCATGATATGAAATGTGAGTAATAAGATCTACATAACAATAAATATGATTATATGCAAATCTCCATATAATGATTTTAACATCACCCAAGATGCTAAATAAGATTTAATAATCTTATCATGATAGTAACACATGGTCTATATGTCTCTATCAACATGTCATAACATAATTTACACAAATAACAAAATATGGCAACATCATTAATGTTTTACAAATCTTGAGATTAACATAAATTCATAATTTCAATATGAAATGTGAAACACCCATTAACACCAAACATTGAAAGGCTTGGCTAAACTTATTATGGTTACTTGTTTGCAAAATAATCTTACACCTAAGCCTTTGGTTAGTGGATTTGCAAGTATACAATTCGTGGCAACATGTTCAATACATGTATGATGCTCATATATATTCTCTCTAACAAATTGATATTTAACATCAAAATGCTTTGTATAGGTAGAACTTTTATTATTTTGGGAGAAGTTCATTGTAATGGTGTTGTCGCAATAAATGGTCAAGGGCCTAGAAATGTTCTCAATAACTTTGAATCTACGTATCAGATTCTTTAACCAAACAGTCTTACAAGTAGCTTCATAACATGCAACATACTTTGCCTTCATAGTAGAGGTTATTGTGATTGAATGCTTAACACTTTTCTATGAAACAACTGCTCCTGCTATCATAAAGATGTATCTTGATGTTGACTTTTTATCAATTAGACAACTCATAAAATCAAAGTCAAAGTAACCTATAACTACCATATCACCAAATCTGCTATAAGTCAACATAAAGCTCTTTGTACCTTACATGTACCTCATAATTTTTGAATTTTCACTGAGAAATTCCATCCAGCCAAATCTTGAGTAATCATTGATGAAAGTGATGAAGTACCATATCCTCCCATAGCATATGGCATAATCAATCTAAAGCAACAATTGAAATCAAATTCCTTCTCATGGAAGGCACATAAATGGTGTCTCTAATTCTAAAACATGACTAGAGGATACTTTTAAGACTATCATTTCTATATGCTCCACTTGCACTTTATCTTCATTTCCTAGTTTGACTATCATCTCTCAATCACTTGGCTTCCTCTTGTTTCTTAATGCCTTGTTTCCTCCTCTTAGTCCATTTCTCAAGCGTAAAGCAATACTTCCTTTTGCCCATACTTCTTATGGTACCTACAGTTCCCTTTGAATAAAGACCTTTTTGGTATATAATGTTGTGCATTCATATAAGCTTTCTTCTTCTTAAAACTAGGTTTCTTTTTGTTATCTTTCGAGTGTGACTTATTTCCATGCTCAACACTTGATACATGTGAAATGAAGTAAGCACTATGAACTTTTTCTTTCTTGTCATCTTTCACTTAATTAATAATAGAGATAATCTCATTGATAGTTCACTCACCTTTATAGGTGTGATATGATGTCTTAAGAATATCAAATTGTGTAAGAAGAGACTCCATGGCATGCTAGATTAGATAATTATCTCCCAAGATGACTTTCATGGCATTTAGCCGATTGTAGTAGTGCACCAACTTTATGATGTACTCATGAACTCTATTAACACTATCATAAGCAGTTGTCTCAAACAATGAGAGGTAATATCCTTCCTCAGCCCTATCGTACTTCATAAATTTCTTAACTGTAGATTCTATAAAAGCTTTGACATTTGGAGAGTTAGTAATACTTTGTTTGATGGTCTTATTCATATTATATTTCATAAACATCAAGCACACTCGATTAAAGTATGTCCACTTGTCATGAAGAGCCCTTTGCATAGCAGTAGTGTTATCATCAATTACTGGCTCCTTCATTCTCAATGTTAAATCCAAGTTGATAATTGTTATTTATAATTTCAATGGCTCAGCCCAACCCTTAATATTGATCTTATTCATTGTTTTCATGGAAGTCAATTGCATAATCAATAAAGTATGCACGTGGGCTTATGCAGTCGCATGCTGAGATCTACTTTTTCACCTAGTTGCCTATAATTCGGGTCACCAGAGCTGTTTTTGCACCAGCTTTGACCTAGTTCACATTCTGGTCTTTTAAAATTTTATTCATCCAAATTTCTGTACAGGTCTTCATCCTAAAATAAATCTAATACTAACTCATTGATTAATTTGAACCAAATTAGAAAAATTTGCTTCAATTTTAAAATAGAAAACCAAAACTGAAAATAGTCATTTTCATTCAAAATTTTATTCAAAAAATTTTATATACATCAGTTTTCATCAAATTGAAATATGGATTTTGTTGGGTGAATTATTTTAAGCCATAACCATAAATCAATTTAAATAAAATAACAAAAATTATTTCAAATTTAATCTGTAACCTAATGAAACTAACTGAAACAATTTTTCCAAAAATTTCCTCAACTCAAAAACGCAATCCAGTAAGCTTGCTTTGTATAACCCAATTCTCAATTTTTAAGTCTGTACGAATATAGAAGAAAATTAAATCATGTAGTGTATCGTGGATTTCAAATCACTTGATTACCATAAACGAAACAATGGGTGCGGCGCATTATTCAATCACACTAAAGGCTTGCCATTACACATGGACCGATTCACTCGTGCAAATAGCCATGAAATTTTTTTATTTAAGTAATTTTCATAGCTTTTAATTGCTAAACTAACATTACAAAATTGAATAAATTATTAGATTTAATTTATCATGTCACATAATATAAAAAAAATTTAAATTGATAACAATAATAATAATATAAATCAATTACTTAGCTTGAGAAGGCTATAAATTTATTAATTTCAATATGTGGAATTCTGATAGATTCATTTCTCTTGATCTCTAATAGCTTATGGGGAATTAAACGCGTCTGTGAATCCTGATAGGGAGACTATAGGAATTGATCTAGATAAGAATAGGGATTTATCTTGTATATACTAAACTCTGTTATGCTAAATTGACTCATCACAAAAAAATCTAATTATAAGACTCATATGACAATAAATTACTTTTGATTTAAATGTCATTTTAAGTCTACAATATTATCACTTAATATGGGCTGGTTCATAATATTAATTTGACATTTGTATAATTTAGATTTTATAAAACACATTGAACTATGTAAATTTACAAGAAATTTGAACATAAAACTGCAACAGGGCTCCAAGCTAATAATCATTGAGAGGGAAATTAATTAGTTATGTAATATTAATTGTCAAATTAGGATGGTTTTTCATCTTAGATAAGTCACGTGATTTACATGCGTTCTAACATAATAAGGTGAATTGTATTGATTTTTCTCCCAATGATTGTTTGTTTGGAGTCTTATAGAAGATTTGTATACTAATTAAGATTTTTTATCTTAAATTTAACTAAAGGTACTAATTTGGATCTAACTTGATCTAATTTGTATATTAAAAAATCAAAATTAAATATTTTACTTAAATGGAATTAAATACCAACAATTTATATATTAGGAGATCAAAATTGTAAGTAAATCTTACTTGATCTATGATATATTACATTACCTATTTATATGAATTTAGTAATTGATAATTTGGTTCAAGAAAATGGAATATTGTGATTATGTTGACAGTAAAATTTGGTCAATAGGTTGTCATGACTCACCCAGAGGGTCCGTGAACGACGTAGAAGGTCACCCCTAGGAAACCTCCTAGAAGCCTAATTATGCATACTGTTCTATAATTACATTACTATTTCTACTGAAAATCCGGCAGAGTTCCCCCTATAATCTGGATGCCTAGGCTCGAGGCCTTATAATATAATAAGGGTCTCATGCTTATCAAAACCTGTTTAACAAATAAACATATATATATATATATATATATACACACAATGGCCCAGTCTAGACAACAATAACCTACTGGGCATCCAAGACTCATTCATAGACATGATATAATAAATATTACAATAATTCAATTTCTACAATGCATTTATAGACAGGTAAAATGGGCCATATACATAGCAATAAACCAGATACATGGTGGCCCAAACTAAACATTTGTTCTACTGACCATACAAACTTAATACAATTTATTATTTACCAATTACTATTTATATACAGACACTATTTTACATATTTCTTGATATAACTTTTTCATAAATTCGATATTTATATATCAAATGAATTATTTAAAAAAAATGTATTTCTTTTCTTTAAGGTAATGTTGATTGGATCCAGATAATTCTCATAGGTAACCAGAACCGATCAGATCGCCTCTATACCATTCACAACACCATTCATATATTTTATTTTATTCCACCCTCCCCCTTAGTGTTCTAACAGACACCGGGTGGTCACAAGTGTACCTGAGGGTTTCCTATGAATAACTATTGGTTCCAGACCCAAAGGAATCCAATAGGGAACCAAAATAGATCTCCATATCCAATCAAATAACACCAGTTCAGATCACCCCCTTGTTGCTCCTACAGAACAAATATACATAAGTGCACTTGCGGGTTGTTATGAAATTATCGATGGATCCTTAGATAATTTAATCATTTTAGATATATATACATTATGTAAGAAAATAATATCAACAATGTTTTCTCTGTACTTTTCATTTGTATGAAATACTCATATTCAACTGTCACTTTTCTGAATAGACTAATACTGTCCATTGGGCTATTATCATCATTCAGGCTACTTATTGTATTATCGTCTCATACAGGTTGTTTATGGATACTACTAGGTTTCCATAGAATTCAGGATTTCACATTGTCTGAATTATGAATTTTTCATAATATAACAATAAAAAGTATATATATTTTTATATGCATCATACCTCAGAATAAATCATCATCAGTATATCAAGTTACTGAAACTACTACTTTATTATTTAATAAAAATTACTTTTCAATACCAGACAATATTTGTAAGAGTGGGACCATTAACTCATATTTATCTCTTTACACTTACTTTCAGGTTGAAAAATATATAAGGCAACTAAAATTATTCAACAAGCCAGATCTTTATGCAGCATACAGCAACTAGAAGTTCTACTACACACCAAAATCAACATAGCGACCTGAACCTATTTAGCAAGCCAGTATACAACAAACAACATCCAAAATTCATACAGTAGACAACAACCAGAATCCATACATACAAGCTAGGCACAATTTCTACTCACATTCAAGTTACAAAATTTGTAGAAGTTCAAGCATTACAACATTTATAATTTACTCATCCAACTATATAACACATAGAAATTTAAGTATTATGTACTCTACAAATTATCAGGAATTCATTGGAATCAAACAACATCAAAATTTCCTATTTTTCTTTACTATTCATATTTAAGCTTAAACACAAATTTCTTAACAATTTTCAATCGAAGTACTACAGAATAAAACTAATGTTCTAGGATTACTCACTTGGTCTTAAAGCTTCACCCCTCAGCTCGCAGTTGGCCGAAACGTTGCCAGTGGTCGAATTTCATGGCTAGCTGAACCAGCTAAGAAACAGGGGAAGGAAGAAGTCATACTACTTGAAACCGTGCTAGCCAAAGGACCATGCCAAAAGAAACTACCGTGGCTGAAGTTTGGGAGACCAGACGGAGGTATCCCAGAACCTTCATGGCAGCCAAGTAAAAGCTGCCATCACCAAAAGATATTTCGATTAGAAAAAAAAGGAGGGACAACAAAGCACAGTCGAACTCCCATTGACCGAA
Source organism: Saraca asoca (assembly GCA_026873985.1). Lineage (NCBI taxonomy): Eukaryota > Viridiplantae > Streptophyta > Magnoliopsida > Fabales > Fabaceae > Saraca > Saraca asoca. Next base: position 7,244 of record JANHAO010000170.1, read on the forward strand.
GGGAGGACGCTAAGACACGGCCTTTGGTCGATGAGTTACCGACAAGATGAACCGACTTCATGAAAACTCCAGAGAAGGCCAGAGAAGAGAAGAGAGCCGAAGAGGAAGAAGTTTCAGGAAGAGAGGAGCTGGGTTCCCAGGGGGAGGCCGGGGAATTTTTATAAAATAAAAATTTAAATATTTTTGCATTTTAGCCCCTAGAACTTGCACCGACTTCACTTTGGCCCCAAAATTCTTGACCAACTTTCATTATTGCCCAGCTCCTATAAAACATTTCAATTTAATCCTTATCAATTTTTTAATTTAGTCCTTTTCAAATTTTTAATTTTCTTTTTATTTGCATAAATTTTTAAATTTTATTTTCCCAAATTTTTCAGGTGTTACACAAGTATGAGTCTGATATCACACCAAACTATAAATTAAAAATGTGAGTTAATGGAAAAGAAAGAGGAAAGAGAGGAGGAAGAATAGCCAACTCTAGAAGCTTTTATCGTGGTTTGACTAAAGCCAAATTGACCCTTACATCCATGATGGATTCTATTAGCTTTGTGTGAAAGTTTCTTCATGTAACTTAATAAAGATACAGTATCAGTGCTTTCTCACTATGTTAGTGCTCTCTCACTGTTTTGACAGAGTGTTTGCATGTAGTTTTCATTATATATTTTACAATGATCTTCCTCTATTTATAGAAGAGGGGAGGGTTAGAAGTGTAATTTGGCAAATAACAAAATGATTGTCTTTGCCTTATCTGGCAATAAATACTTGCATCAGATAATAAATGCTGGGTAAATCACTGTTAGACTGTTGGAAGTTGATATGTCGGTTTGGAGACTCACTTGTCAGTTGGGAAGGTGTGCCCTTAACTAATTACTAGGCTTTCGTACTCATGCTTAACTTGCTATCTTAGCAATTTAGACTCGTATTGGGTGATCTGCTGGCCATAGGGATTGATCTCATCACTGGATTCGTCTAGCGAGCTAATACCCCCGCTGATCGACCTCAATCGTCAAGTGATTTGGGCCTCTTTTTAGTTAGGCTTGGCTTCTTATTGGGCCTTGGCCAGTCTATTTTGCATTGTTTGGAAAATACCCATAACATCAAGCCCCACAACTCTCAGTTCACTTTGTAGACTGGGAGTTATAGTCTACTGACAAAGTCCTTACTCGCAGTCTATAGCATTGTCAAGTCTTTCAACTATAATTTGTCATTTAGTCACAAGTCTTTGCTTATAGCTTACCATGTTGTCATTTTGGGCCTCAGTTTTTCATTTCATCTACATCAGGCCATGCCTCCCATCGTGGATGTCTTCCAACTATTAGCACGATAGTTTCGCCTTGTTACAAATTATTCGATTTAGTACATTGGATGCCTTCTAGACTTTTTGGTGAAGTCAAGCTTGTCTATATAAGGCATGGGAAGTCCTCTTCCTTTCTTCACAAAGTAACCAGATGGGTGCATTGAGGGAAACCCCCTATATTTCTGAAGCTCTAGCCTTCGTTTGTGTGCTTTAAGGCATGTATAGTTTGCTGCATGAGACTATGAGGTGTGAATGGCCCACTGCACGTGGTCCCTATGGGGTATTCCTCCCTGAGGACTCTGGGAACTTGTCTGTAACTTCCTCTTAGTGCTAATAGTTTTAGCTCCCCCTTTTATGTTCTTTTATCCTCTGGCGAGCTAATTGCTCAACTTCCAGTAGTGGTCAGAAGTTGTAAAGCCAAGAGAGGAGCTTCCAACTTTGGAGGAGGACTGGGCAGAGGAACTAGAATTGTCTAATTTGCTTGCTGGCCTTGGGACTTGTTACGGCTTATCCCTTTCAACTGGGTTCTTTTGTCTTCTCATCCGATGGTGCCAGGTGTCTTTAGGCCTCCAAGCAGCTTGACGAAGCTAAAAGATGCTTTCCTTACTTAAGAGGACTAGGGAAAACTTGTGCAACCTCTCTGCTTGCTTTTAATGTTGTTTCTCCAATTCCAAGCACCTTGGGGGATGCTTAATTTGGATAAGCTATTAGCTTGAGCGAAGAAGGAGTTAGAGTAGTTCTTCCTCTGTATCATGGCTGCAAGCTCACTGGCATTCAACTTTTTCTTAGTCAACTATAAGCTTGCTTCATTTTGTATTCTCGATCCTTTATGTAACTTTACCTTGTTGAAAGAATTTTGGCAACGAAATTGAGCACCAAAGTGCCTTTGTTGACCATGAGTCCGAGCACCAGAGTACTTGAGTGCCTATGCTGGTGTGAGATAAGGTGTCCACGTAGGTTGCATAGACACATCTTAGCTCGCACAAGAGTTTAGTGCTTGAGCACTTCTTAGACTAGAAGTTTTGATAGGTTGTATAGAAGCAACTTGATCCACGCAAGAGTTTGGTGCCGATGGCACTTCTTGGACATGGTTTTAGTATTGTCCATGTAAGAGTTTGGTGCCGAAGGCACTTCTTGGACATAGCTCGTGCAAAAGTTTGGTGTGCCAAGCATTTCTTGGATACAAGGTTTTGGAGTTATTCGTGCAAGAGTTTGGTGCTCGAGGTACTTCTTGGACACAGCTTGAGCAAGAGTTTGGTGCGCAAAGTACTTCTTAGACACAAGGTTTCATATTTGTTTATGCAAGAGTTTGGTGCTCAAGGCACTTCTTGGATGCAGCCTACGTAAGAGTTTAGTGCATGGCTAGCACTTCTTGGATGCGGGATTTCATATTTGTCTGTGCAAGAGTTTGGTGGTCGAGGAACTTTTTGGGCATGATGCACGTAAGAGTTTGGTGTGTGGCTAGCACTTCTTGGACATAGGATTTCATGCTTAAGGCACTTCTTGGACATGGCTCGTGCAAGAGTTTAGTGCATAAAGTATTTCTTGGACATGAGGTCTTGGAGTTAGGAGTCATAGTCCGCTACCTTCGATTCACAATCCTGTGGGTTGTTTGGCACGTTAATTCTCACTTTGTTGGTGACTCTTTGATTTTCTGCCACCAAGTTGTCATGATTACTTCTACTTGCGATATTCATGCATGCTATGCTACTGTCAGCTAAGTACTGGCACTTGTCGAACTGTTAGATCATGGGTAGCTAATAGGTTCCCAGATCCAACGGTGGCATCGCAAGCCTTATAAACTGAAGGGCTCTTCTCTCCTTCTTATTTACCATTTGAAACTTGAGTAACTTTTTCTGCTCATTTTCTCTGCTAGCTACTACAATTGCTTTCTAGCATCTACTACCACTGGTGTCGTTTTGATTCCCTAGTTGCTATTAAGATTCTGTTCACTAAAAAGCATCTTCACGTGTAGCTTTGGACTTTTTGTTTTAGTCAGCCACAGTGGGTCTTTCTTTATTTTGTAATTTTTGGATTTCTTTGTTCTATAGTCTATGTGAGGCTTGTCTGCTATCATTTGAGGGATAAGAATGCTTGCTGAAGTTGATTGTTTGCATATTTTTTTTACTTGGTTCAATTCATTCGATTGATTCTGCTAGCAGACTCTAGGGTTTTTTATTACCATTTTGAGTCTTGCATTTATTATTTAGATTTTGTGGTTTAATCATTGAATTCTCTTTGTCTGCTGGAGTTCAAGTTGTAGATAGGTGACTCAGGGTATGCATGGCCTGTGCATAGGAAGTTATTAGCCTTAGCTTTTGGTAGGGTCTCCTTATAGTGACCTAACCAACCTTTTTCCTTTGTGTAGATGAGTGCAAGTCATGGATGCCGCCATCACCAAATTAGGAATGAGGATGACGAACCCGGTTCCCTATTCTAGAGTGGAGCAACATCAAGGAGTGGTGAGGTCAATAGGGACTTTACTGCTCATCTAGATCTTGTTGGGGGCTAAGTGGTCACTGTAGTTCTGCGACCTTCTGATTGTCATGCGTTTAGCCTATATGTCTCATTCATCCATTTTCGTGAGCTCCAGACCACAATCTAGACATATTGGCTCCTTAAGGGATGACACGTAATGGTGCCCTCCTCAGATGATTATGCTCTTTATCCACCTCAAAGGTTTATCATTGTTAGCTTTCTGCACTTCATTGCAGGACTTAGGTTTCCAATGCACCCCTTTATTGTTAATTTTTTGAACAAAGTGAAACTTAGCCCAGCTCAGCTTACTCCAAATTCTTATACCTACCTAATCTTTTTGGCACTAATTTATTTGGGCAACAGTCTTCCACCGCCATTGGCTGAGGTCCTATGTTACCTATATAGCCTTAGGTGCACGAGCACATCGGATGGGCTCTATTACCTCAATGCTTGATCGACAGGGCATCAGAAGATCTTGTCCGAAGGAGACGCTAAAGGAAAGTCTAATGTAGGGCATTATAAAACTTGTTAGTTTTATATCTTGTGCCCTTCCCTGTACAACCTCCAGAATTTAAGTTTTGTCCTTACTCCTAGTGAGTGAACTAAAGATATGCTAGCTTAATGATTTGTTCACATTTGTTTCTGATTCTAACTTGTCTTCTTTCATAGAGAGGACTGACCAGAAGCTAACTCTTCAAGTTGAGGAGCTAGGGGTCTCGAATTAGTTTGCCACTTCGAAAGATCTCCAAAATGACTTCCGCTTCGATGAGAACCTCCTCTGCTCCCAGAAGCTCACTCTGGCCTAAGGCATCAAGCTCACTAGGGAGATAGGAATTCATAGGGTGATAGAGGTTGGTCTAGTCAACTTCAAGGATTACAAAAAGATAATGGAACTTATTCTTAGGATGCCACCATCTGATGATAAGGAAACCTCATTGGCTCCTGATACCATCCTAGCTCTAGCTGCTGAAAGCCAACCCTTGACTTCGGCAATTGATCCTTTGCAAGGGCTAGTTCCTACTTCTTAACCTGAGGTAATAGCCATAGTCGAGGATGCTACCCACCCCCTCTAAGCCCCTTGCTAAAAAAATGAAGGATAAAGAAGGGGAAGAAGAAGGTTGTTACTCGTAAGTGAGTTGCACCAAAGGCAAAAGTCGAGGAGCCACCCGCCGAACCTAGCTCCAAGATGGAGGAGTATGCTGAGGTCATTATGGACAATATTGACACAATCTTGGGAGCTCGCAATAGGATCCAGGTGTTGGAGTTTGAAGAGTTCTCACTTAGGAGATTGGTGGGCTATGCAGCTCATCATGGCTTAGTGGTAAGTAGGGTTTTTTTATTTTTGTTCTCCTACTTACTTTGTAATCTGACTTGGCTTTGACTTTTTAGAATTTGCTGATACTGATGAAAGTGGATGAGGCATTCCAGCCCCATGATTAGGAGAAGGCAAGCCTTGGGGATAAGCTAGCTATTGCCTTCGTTGAGGTGTTAAAATTGAGGGAGAATGTCAAGGATGCTAAGGCTGCCTTATCTCGCTTAGTAATGGATCACAAGGCCATCATGGTGAATCTTAGCATAACAATTGATGAATTGACCATAGTGAAGATTGATCTAGACTTATTCGTCCATCAGGTTAAACGAGCAGCGATACTAGTTGAGGTCACAGAATGGTAGGCTAAGTCAGTAGAACAATGAGCCATGGTGGTAGAGCAATGAGTCGAGGTTGCCGAGAGGGAGTTAGAGGTGGTCAAGAGGGAAGTTACTCTCATGAAGGAGGAAGTTGCTAAAGTCAAAGTGAAGACTGTCTTGCTAGTAAAGAAGGTAGAGACTAAGCCTTGCACCACCATCTTTTACACCTTATGGGAGTAACATTTGAAATTAGATTTCTCCTTTTTTGGCCAATAGGTTCTTGAGGTTGTCAAACACTTCAAGAAGGTTACTAGGGTTAGTTCTTCCAAGAAGGAAGTAAACCAAAGGGAGAATGATTCTCAGGTCACTGAAGATGTTAGCACTCCAATGGTGAATGCCCTTGACGTTCCTCCTCTTGATTCTTAGCATTAAGAAGGCCTAACTTCTAAAGCTCCATCTTCTTAGGCCGTGAACTTTATAGTTTCTGAACTTTATAATGAATTTTTAAACTTTTGTATGAATTGATTTCGTTGAAGTAAGGACTAAATGAATTCTCATTTGCTTCTGCTCATTTCCTATGGTCAAACACGAGACTTTATAAATTTTTTGTGAGATGAAAATTTGGTGAATTGCTGTAATTGATACTCCTCATATAATACACTACTTCTCGTGTAGGATTTTATTGAGGCTTTTATTCTATATACACAAAAATTCAAAGAATTACATGAATGTTTACACTTAACTAATTTTTTCAAATATTGGAGGGGCTTTATTGATAATAATGGTGAAGATGTTCAGCATTCCAGGCTTGGGGAAACTCTCTCCCTTTTATATCCACCAAATGATAAACCCTATTGCCAATAACTTTCTTAATAAGGTATGGGCCCTCCCAGTTTGGCCCTAAGGTCCCTTCATTGGCTTTACACACTCCCAAAAGGACAAGATGCAGAATAAGATCACCAGGCTTATAGCTTTGAGCTCAGACCTTTCGGTTATAGTATCTCACAACTCACTGTTGGTAGGTCACGATCTTGAGGCAGGCTCTCTCCCTCGTCTCTTTTGCAAGATCTAGATTTGCGGTGAGTAGTTGATCATTATCTTTTGGATTGAAAGTAATCCTTCACTGAGATGCTATTTCAAGTTCCCTAGGGATCATCGCTTCGTACCCGTATACCATCGAGAAGGGGTTTCTCCTATGGCATTGCACACTGTGATTCTATAAGCCCACAATACCTTTGGTAGTTTGTCTACCCATGCTCCCTTCTTGGCCTTCAACTTCACCTACAAGATTCATTTGATAATCTTGTTAACAGCTTCAACTTGTCTGTTGGCCTGCGGAGGTGATTTTGAGGTTATTGTAGAACTTGATGAATTGCTCGCTATTAAATTGGGTCTTATTATTAGTCACAATCTACTGAGGGACTCCAAATTTGCAAATAATGTTACTCCACATGAATCTTTCGATCTTTCTAAATGAGATATTAATGAGCTCTTTTGCCTCTGCTCACTTAGTAAAGTAATATACAGCTATTACTGCGTGTTTGCAATTACCATGAGCTGTAAGGAGTGGTCCAATTAGGTCCATGCCCCAAATTATGAAGGGCCATGGACTAACCATCTGTCGTAGGTAGGATAGAGGAGCTCGCGGGATCTTCACAAACCTTTGACATTTATTGCACTTCCTGACAAGGTTGATAGTGTCTTGCTTCATCGTGGGCTAGTAGAACCCTTATCGGAGAACTTTTTAAGCCAAATATAGCCCCCCACGTGGTTTCGACAATGGCCTATGTGGATTTCCTCTAGAATGGTGTCACAATCACTGCCATCAATGCATCTTAAAAATGGGGTCATGAACCTTCTTTTATACAACATGTCATTGTGGATGCAATATCTAGCTACCCGAACTCACAATTGTCACACTTCGAGCTTGTCTTCTAGTAATTTGCCATCTTATAGATAATCCAAGATTGGATTTATCCAAGAGCCTGGCACTTTAGCTATTATTATTATGACATCCTTCTGCTTGATGCTAGGGGATGAAAAGACTTCAATTGAGAGTGCCCCCAAGAAGTCAACATCTTCAGTCATAGCCAGACAAACTAAAGCATTAGCATACGTATTTTGAGCTAGTAGTATTTGATCAACTTTATATTATTGGAAGGAACTTAGTGATTCTTGGACCTTTTGGAGATAATTGGCCATTTTGACCCTCAGGTCTGGTATTTGCCCCTCACATAATAGACAATGAGTTGTGAGTCACTAAAAATCCTCAGCCTTTTAGCTTTACTTCCTTGGCCAATTGCAACCCGACTAGCAATGCTTCATACACGGCTTCATTGTTGGTAGCTTGGAAACCAAACCTCAAAATGCAAAGGATCTTATGTCCCTTTGGGTTAATGAGGAGCACCCTTGCTCCAGCCTTTTGATTACTCGACAACTCATCCATGTATAGTTCCCACCATGGAGCTTTTAGAGTTTCTACCTCCTCTTGTATAAGCCCTGTGAATTCCATAATGAAGTCGACTAAAGCCTATCCTTTGATCACTGGTCTGGGCTTGTTTTCAATATTGAACTGGAAAAGTTTAATTGACCATTTGAGCAACCGACCTAAAGCATCTGTCTTTTGTAAGACCCGCTTAAGTAGGAATTGTGTGAGAACCCTTATGCTATAGGTTTGGAAGTAGGGTCACAGCTTCCTTGAGGTAATGATCAGGCAGTAGGCGAGCTTCTCCATAGGCCAGTACCTCGTCTTAGTGTCCAACAGTCTCTTGCTTACATAATAGATAGGGAACTGAGCTCCTCATTCTTCTTATATTAGGGCCATGCTAAGGGTGTGTTGGGACACTCCCAAGTATACGATTAGCTTCTCACCTTCCTTTGGTTTAGATAGGAGTGGAGCTCATTCGAGATACTATTTAAGTTTTTGGAAGGCAACCTCACATTCTTGCATCCATTCAAACTTCTTCGCCTTCTTCAAAATATCAAAGAAGAGGACACATTTATCCGTTACCTTTGAGATAAATCTATTGAGCACTGTGAATTGGCCGTTCAAGCTTTGCATGTCTTCAGCTCCAGTGAGGGATTGTAGTCTAGGAGAGCTTTAATCTTTTTCGAATTTGTTTCGATCCCCCCTGCTATTTACCATGAAGCCAAGAAACTTTCCCGAAGCAACTCTAAATGCACACTTATGCAAGTTCAATTTCATCTAGTACCACCTTAGGATCTGGAACATTTCATCCAAATCACAAACATGGTTGTCAAACTATTCAAACTTCACCAACATATCATCCACGTACACCTCCATTGTCTTGCCAATTTGAGCTCGGAACATTATGTTCACTAATTGCTGATAAGTTGCCCCTACATTTTTATGCCTGAAGGGCATTACTTGATAGCAATATAGCTCATGATCGATGATAAATGAGGTGTAGTCTTCATCCTGCGTAGCCATTGGGATCTAATTATATCCCGAGTAGGCGTCCATAAAGCTGAGGAGTTTATGTCCCACTATTGCATCTACGAGTTGGTCGATCTTCAGTAAAGGGAAGTTATCTTTCAGGCATGCTTTATTCAAGTCAATGAAGTCAATGCATGTCCTCCATTTTTCATTTTTCTTTTTCACGAGGATAGGGTTAGCCACCCAAGTGGGGTAGTGGGCTTCTCAGATAAACTTGTTTGCCAATAGCTTATCCACCTCTTCCTTCAGCACGACATAGTGCTTGGCAGTCACAGGTCTTTTCTTTTGACAAACTATTAAGAGTCAATGTTGAGCCTGTGCGACATAACCCCAGGGTTAAAGCCCACCATATTTTCATGGTTCCAGGAAAAGACATTTAGATTGGCCTTGAGAAACTTAGCTAATCGTGCTTTCACGTCAAGTAGCAAGCTCTTCCCCAACTTAAGGCATCTTTTTACATCTACTTCACTGACCTTCACCTCTTTTAGCTCTTCAACAGGACCAGTAGCTCATTTAGTATCCACTTCATGTAGGTTGAGGTCGTAGCTGACCCCCTTAGTGCTCATGGCTCAGGGCTCTCCTTTGGATACTATATGTACCTTTTTCCTTATGCCTCGAGCTTGACTGTGTCCTTATAGTGACGCTGAGTAGTTTGCTACTCTCTCTACATGTGTCTGACTCCATTTCAAGTCAGGAATTTAATGGTGAGCATCTTAGTAGACATGACAATATCAAAGCCATTCATAACGAGTCACCCTAGCACCACATTATAAGCCAAGGGGCAGTCTATAATCAAGAAATCTGTCATAACAATTGCTTGACGGTCCAAGTCTCTTAGAGTGAGCAAGAGTCTAATCTATCCCATCAGCACTATTTCATCTCCCATCTAGTCGAAATATCCTTTGTACATTATGTTGATGGAGTTGTTAGTATCATCCATTATCCGCCTTACTTCGGTGTTACCAATTTTAGCAAGGATGACTATCACATCATTGTAAGGAGTGTGAATCCCTCATGCATCTTCTTCTATAAATTTGATGCTATCTAAGGCTACTTTAGCTTTCTTTGTGATGTAAGGTCCATCATGAATAGTGAATATGGTTCTCACTGAGGGCACTTCCTCATGCTCTGGGGTCTATCAGTGCCGATGTTGCACTGGTTACTAAGGATATAAAGGTTGTTATCCTGAGGGTCTCACCACATAATCCCTCAAGTGACCTTTCTTGATAAGGTCCTCGATGGCTTCTTTTAGCACCTAGCAGTCTGAGGTGTTGTGCTCAACTTCATTATGGTAGGCACAAAACTTGCTTTGATATTTCTGCTTGAGGGGAACTTTTAGGGGTCTAGGTCTTTCGAAGTCTTTGTTGTCCCTCTTGGTCATGAAGATCCTATCAAGAGTGTCTGACGAGACAGTGTAATTGTCATAGTGACCTTGGCATTGTGGCTGCTTATTTCTGGCCTTTTTTGTGGCCTGACCTCTAGAGCTATTCTTCTAGCCCTCTCTATTGTTTCCACTACTAGCTCTTTTCTTGCTCCAATTGGAGCCACTCACCTTCTCCTAACAGTTAGGTTTCTTTAGGCCAAAGGTTTTCTTCCACTGAATCTCTTTGGTGGCACATTTGTAAAACTCACCCAAACTCTTCACTAGAGACTTATATATGTTCTCATATGGCTTCCCATCCTTGCAAAGCCCGATTGTGATAACTGTGAGAACACTCTCATCTGATGGATTTTCCATATTACTGACTTCTCGTCAGAATTAGGTAATGTAGTCTTTGAATGATTTGTCTTTCCGCTGAAAGACTGTCATTAGGTGGCAAGACAAGGTGAGTTATTTCTTCAATACCTTGTACTAGTTAAGGAATCTCGCCTAGTATTTCTCCTAACTACGAATGCTGCAAGTTAGGAGACTCCTGAATCACGTTTGAGGTATCTTTTCGAGAGTGGCAGGAAAGACTTAGCATTTCACTAAAGAGTCAGAGGTTTGGAGGTCCATTTGGACATTGAATGCATCCAAGTAGCTATATGAGTTTCTATCCCCATTATACAATGGAATATTTAGGACCTTAAACCTACAAGGAAGGGGTTCTGTTTCAATTTCCTTAGTGAATGATGTCCTTTCCTCGTAAGAGTTTTGGCTGCTTTAGGCCACAGGTCTTTTTTCTAGCTACTTCACCCTTTGAAGTAGTTCTTCAATCACTGGGTCCTGAGTTCTTGTCATCTCGCTAATTGTGAAAATGGCAAGATGAGGTTTTGCATATCTGGCTGTGTTCATGGCCAAGTGAGTAGTGGTCTGACCTACGCCTATGGTCAGTCTCATTGGAGCTTTCTCCTTGGTGTGAGTTCTTTTACTGCTAACCATCTCTTTCGTCTTTGTGAACTTGATGAATCTTTAACCTTAGTTGGGAGTTGGATAAATGGATTGAACCGGTTCGTTGACGTTCAACTCTAATAAGCTCTTTATGCTGAGACCCTGGCTGCTGGAGTCCCCCTCCGGCATAGTGACTCTAACTTGTCTCTATGCACCCTAGGCTTCTGCCTATGTCAATGCTCTAACCATGTTTGCTAACACCGTCATAATATTTTCAATAGTTTTTTGGCGCTGGTACCAAGTTTAGTCTCCGTTAACTTCAAGAGTGACAGGTTGGTATGGAGTGGGAAGTGCTATGCCAACTACAGCACCTATTGTAGGGGTAGTAGAGTCCCACTACAGTTGTGCCTGACCTTCAAGCTGGCCAACGGGGGCCTTTGTGCTTCTGGTGGCTTTTCCTCTTACCATTGTAGCTAAAATAATTTGTTAAAATTGAAAAGAATGCAGTGAGAGCCCTTCTTCTAGCACCAAAATATTGATGGCAAAATACGATCAGTAGGTATGGGTCTGATATCACCGCAAACTGCAAGCTAAAGATGTGAGTTAATGAAAAAGAAAGAGGAAAGAGAGGAGGAACAATGGCCAACACTAGAAGCTTTTATAGTGGTTTGACAAAAGTCAGATCGACCCTTATGTCCACGGTAGATTGTATTAGGTTTGTGTGAAGGTTTCTCCTTATAACTCAATGGAGATGTAGTATCAGTGCTTTCTCACTATGTTAGTGCTCTGTCATTGTTCTGATAGAGTGTCTACATGCAGTTTTTACTATATCTTTTACAATGGCCTTCCCCCTATTTATAGAAGAGGGGAGGGTTACAAGTATAATTTGACAAATAACAAAATGATTATCTTCACCACGTCAGGCAATAAATGCATGATGTCAAATAATAAATGCTAGGCAAATCACTATTGGATTGTTAGGAGCTAATGTGTTGATTTTGGAGGCTGACTTATCAGTTGGGAAGGTGTGCCCCCAACTAATGACTAGGCTTTCGTACTCATGCTTAGCTCGCTATCTTAGCAACCTGGACTTGCATTGGGTGATCTGCTGGCCACAAGGATCGATCTCGTCACTAGATTCATCTAGAGTGAGCTTGTTGAAAGATGGTTTGGGTGTCGTGTTCCGTTCAATGAGCTGGTGCCCTTCTTAGCGAGTTGGGTTCTCACTTTGACATTGACCTGTGTTCTAAGTTCACAGCTAGTGAGCTGATACCCCCGCTGAGTGACCTCAATTGTTAGGTGATTTGAGTCCCTTTTTAGCTGCGCTTTGTTTCTTATTGGGCCTTAGCTAGTTTATTTTGCATTGTTCAGAAAATATCCATAACAAATTATAATATATACGAAGCAAAATATCATTATTGAAGAGGACATATGTGGCTTGGTGGTAGAGCCTAGCGTGTGGCACTAAAAGGTGTGTAGTGCTCGAATGCTTACGTTGTTTGATTTTCTACTCTGAATGTGTATTTTACACTAAAAAGAGAAGACACATCAATTCAACAAATTTGACTGAGTCTAAATGAATAAATAACTAAAGTGGGTTAAAAAAGCTAATCTAGATCACTTGCCAAGACATTTGCTTGGTTGGGTCTGGATTTGAAAATATTGAATTTGTCACTCATTTAATTATAGGATTAAATACGTTTTTAGTTTTTCAATTTTATTAAAAATTATAATTTTGTCTCCCTATTTTTAATTTAAACAATGTTACGCTTTACTTGTTTTCAAGGTTACAATTAGTTCCCATTGAGCTATTGTTTGTAAAAACATAGAACTTGTTAAGTAGATACTTATTTAATTGATGTGATATTCATGTAATAAATTTCTTTATTTATGTGTCCATAATTTGAATAGAAAGAGTTGGAAAACACCTTTGTTTAAAGCTTATAATGGTTACTCAAGTAGAATTAATCTCATTAAGGATATTTTCTATCTCTTTCCATTCATGGCCACATAAGTAAAACATGTACCACACCTACATTAAAGGCATGGCAATTAAATAAGAGTCTATTTAACAAATTCTATTTAATTTTAAATGAAGGCTAAATAAGATAGGCTAATTGCAACATTGAAAATATGTGAAGGGTAACATTGCTCAAATTAAAAATAAAGGATGAAATTATAACTTTAAGTAAAATTGGGGATTAAAGTGTATTTAAGCCATAATTATAAAAAGAAAGAGTTTATAACTTTTAAGTGAACTCTAACTTTTGGAATTAATTTTAAAATAAATTCATAAAATTTTGTTTGAATTATATGAAAATAAAAAATAATTGAGATTATATTTTAACAGTATAGCAACATAATATAATAATATGGTAATAAAATTATAGATCAAATCAGCATATGTTTTGTATCCAATGAAATGAATTATTGTAAAATTCCATCCAACTTAACTTAATTTTCTTAATTTAAAATAGTAAAAATCTTATCACATAATGAATTTGTAAATGTTATGTGAAAAATATTTAAACTTCCTTATTAATATATATATATATATATATATTGTGACAAATTAATACTAAAATAATTTTTGAAATTTTAGGATAGGAGAAGGAAAAAATTACAATTCTTGTCTCGTAATTTGAGACTAATTTTCACTCCAACTCTGTGCCCATAGGGATGAAACTTCTATATCTTGATGTCCCATTAATAAAATCTTGCAAAAATCCTAAATTTGGAGCAAATTGGAAAACTTAACTATAGCTCAATTTTCTTAAATAGAATGCTTGAAACTTAATATACGCTGCTCATACTTTGAATTAAGAGTGTAGTAATGAAATGGCATTTGTCCTTAACTTTTGTGGGGAGGAAAGTGATGGCACGATGACATGAAAAATTATGGAGAAAAATATTTTGAATTTTGTGATTAAAGATATGTTTTTATTAAGTTCAAATGTTTATAATATAACGGGTGAAAAAGTCAAATTTCAATGTTAGTATAATATTTTTTTAGTCATTTAAACTTAATCAAAGCACATATTTGATTATAAAATGCTTAGAATATCTTATATTATTTGATTTGAATATATAATCATCTTTTCTCATCATTTCATTGATGAGAAATTCAAATTTGAGTTTAAGCGTAGTATATTTTTTTTATGCTTTAAGGGAAACCTGCATAGATTTTGAAACTGGTGGAAAGATTTGTATAATTTCATTAAAACTCATGAGAGATCAAAATATTTTTTTTGCAAATTATAAATTGTTGGAAGGGCCTATAAACTTTTCTTACTTAAACTTTTTATCTACTACATTCTCACTTTCTCTTCTCTTCTTTTGATGGTTAGCTAATATATCAAGCAACTTTTTTCAATATTGTAATTATCTATTGTCCTCGTTATTATTAGGGAAACCTATTAGTTCAACTAATTGAGTTAAAAGAAAACTATGCTCCCATTTTTTTCTCTAATAGTTTTTTAATGATTAATTTGGAAATCCTATGCTTCCATTTCTTTTCTTCCATTTTATTTAACAATTTTTCCATTACACCAAGAACAACAAAGGAGAAAAGGGGAAAATAAAGAAAATAGACAAAACATAAAAACACACTATAGAACTGATCCTAAATGGTGAAGAAGTGGAAAATTTTAAAAAGATGCAATAAGGAAATACTTCAAATTCTGGTGCAAGATAGAGGCATTGTATGGAGCAAACTCTACATGATTGAAATTGTAAGTGAGCTAAATGGATTAGTAGGTGAGATGGGCACTTATGCTATTTTCTTAATACCTTCACAATAACTACAATTGGAATAAGAATCAAAGTGTTATTGTCTTGTAGGAAGGTTTTAGACTAAAGCCTTGCCATAATAAACTTCTAATAGCCTTCGGATAGTAGAAGATGGTGTTACCCAAACCCTTGATCCTGTAGCTATACTTGTTGCCATTGTAGCTTTGAAGCTTAGCCATGCAATCCTAAAATTTCCTACGGTGAGCCTTGCATTTAAAATCCTTCAAAGTGATCACCAAATGGGGAATCATCTGATAAGGAGTGTGAGCTAGAGGCAGAAGTGTTTTTAGGCTTAGGCATGGCAATGAAGATAACTGTCATACCTTTTTTGTCTATCTGGAGATCATTCTTATAGTTACCATAGGATCAAGTTCTTGATTGTGAAAAATTTGCTAATTTCTAGAATATGAGAGTGCATAAGCTATGATTATAATGGGACAAATTAGTTACAAATGAAAATATTGAGAAATTGTCAAAGCAGTCAGACATGACTTGACCAGTGGATGATGTTGCGTGATGTCAAAGAGTGAGTCCTTAATGACAAGTTGATTTGAACCAGATTGGTCTTGCAAATTAACACCATAAGAATAAATGGTCCCCTAATTCTAAGTACATACCATAGAAACCACAAGTATCCAAATCAGTTAGATGTCTATTATACAGTAGTTTTCTGGTTGGAAGGGTGTTTCCACACAATTTCCAAGAAAATATTAACATTATTGGTTAAAGCAGAAGGGCCCACAATTTGTCCTAAGGAAAATCTAGATCACAAGATATAAGATTGATTAAATTGAGCTTTTGGTAGCCTTTATGGGTAGAGTAGGAGTCGTCAGCCTAGACTAACCAATGTGAGGAGTCTACCATTTAAACTTGCATATTAATAATGAAATGATTTAAAGCTCCTTAATACCACTCAACAACTTTCTCCTTATTTCACAAACCAAACCTAAGGATAATAAGATCTTTGACCTTAATATCTCGCAAAGTATGATGAGTGTTCGGTTGAAACCAAAATCTATTCCTATTGACGTCGGATTCTGGTAATGACCCAAAATCCGGCCAACAGGGGATTCTTCAGGATCCCTGGCTTGTAATAGGTTCAAGTACGGTGCAACTAGAAAATAATCAAAGGAGAAGGAGGGAAGAGTAAGGAAGGGAACATAAGATTTAATGTGATTTGAACAAATCCAGATATCACCGGACCCTACGTCCACGGTTGCATGTTATTTTTGTATTATTTCTATAGTGTACAATGCTCTATCTCTATTTTTGCAGAGTTTCAGTATGGTCCCATGAGCCCTCTCTACAGAGGGGCTCCTTTCTCATATTTATAGAGGAGGGGAGCCTATAATAGTAATTATGTATGCAGTAAATCTATTACATCAATATTTATTATACAGGATAGAATATGCAGACCAAATCTTCTACTTTTGACTGTAAGTTGCCTATTGCAAGCGGGACGCCATTTGATTGTTGGGGCAAGACATGATTTAACCTTTCTATTTGATGAGCTTCGGGTCGTAGGCTGGGCTTCATCAGGTCGCTTGCCCGACCCTGGGAATAACGAGTATTAACCCGCGCCTTCGTGCATAAGTTAGGGTCAACAAGGTCGCTTTACGATGCAATAAAATGATCTTGGGCACCACTCGAGCCGGTCTCCTCATTAGTCTCAGGATTTTCGTGAGCACTCTTGGATCGAGCTAATTTTGACATATAACATAAGCCCCCCAACTCGCAGCTCACTCTGTGGGCTGGGAGTTGAGACTTTTCAGTTCTTGAATCGTCAACCTTTTCTCGAGACTGTCATTCCATCTGCACTAGGCCACATCTCCGTAACACGTGCCCAACAACTATTATTGGGTCAACTTGGCCTTTTCCTGAGACCATTAATGACGACGATTGGGGGAATGGTTCTAGATCCTTCAGTGGAGACACCTTCGGTTCTATATAAGGAAGTCATAACCCCTTTTTCTTCTTCATTCAAGCCATGCAGTTCCCTAATAAACCTCCACCATTTCCAGTATCCTATCCTTCATCAGAGGCGTGTATGGTCTGCTACATATGTAATTTGGAAGACTTATCTTCCCTGGTAATGTGGAAGGATCTCGCATGGATCCCAGACTATGTCCTCCCAGCTCTGTCGTGAGGTATTTGTTCGGCCAGTCAAGCTCCCAAGGCTTACTGATTAGATTCCTTCAACAGGAGTAGGCGGTCGAGTGCAAAGGGATGCAGTACTGTCGCTGATTGTGCTTTGGAAGAAGAAAGTTATGGCGTGCGGTCCTTAATAAATCAAGGCACGGCTCCCCAAGGCCGGCCCTTCTTCTTCCTTTTATATTTGGCTTAGTCTGTTGCTAAGAGCTTTCCAATGTAATCTTGCCTCGTCGAGGCCTTTTAATGAATAAAACTTCTTTTCTGCAATTTCTGCTTGTTATTTTTATCCTTCTTGTGCTTATCATTTGGTCAATCTGAGTGATTTGCACATATCTGAGAAATTGTGCAAGAGGCATGCATACTTGGTCACAAGTGAGCTATGAATTAGAGCATTTTTGCATGATAGCTGCAAAGTTGATAACGAGTGATCCTCTATTTGAGCCACTTTTGTGGTTGGATTGATAAGTGCACATGAGAGCTACGACTTAATTGAGTTCACATGGGAGCTGCGAGATTCAATGTTTTGTTGCCTTGGGCAAATAATTGATTCATCAATTCTTTATGTTTCAGCGATCATAGAGTGATGCTAGTGTTAAGTGTTTAAGAGTGCCTCCACACCTCAGTGAGCATGAAGTTACACTGGTATAGTGAGTTTATTTTGAGCATTTCCACGCCTCACTGAGCCCGTAGCTATGCTGGCAAAGCGAGTATTTTTTAGTGCATCTGCACCTCAGCGAGCACGCAGCTACGCTGGTAAAGTGAGTGTTTTTTAGTGCCTCTACACCTCAGCAAGCATGCAGCCATGTTGGCAAAGCGTTCATCAATTCTTCATCTGAATAAGCTCCAGGGGGCCTCAACTAGACCAAAGGTCACAGTTGGTATAAAAATTCCTAGTGAAGTTTGGGGAAAATTGGCCGTATGAGAGCTGCGAATACTACAAATACTTGAATGCAAAAGAGAAGAAAGTAACAGATACCATGCCAATTAGTAAATAGATTTTAACAAAATAATCATATTTACATTCACCCCAAAATCTTGGAATACAATGTCAGTGTATAACTCAAAGTGAGCCCCCCAGCTCTTGGTCAGTGCTAGGCTGGGGAGGCTGTCCTATAGGTTGCACTACATATTCCCTCAAGCGACCTTTCCAAATCAGATCTTCAATTACATCTCTAAGGGCCAGACAATTTGACGTCCCATGCCCGGCGTCATTGTGGTAAGCATAGAACTCATCTTTGTTCCTTTGCCTAAATGGAGTCCTTAAGGGTTTAGGCCTTTCAAAATTTTCCCTATCCCTTTCTGCCAAGTAAATTCTATCTTGAAGATCCGAGAGCATGCTATACTGCTCAAAACGGCTTAAGCACCAAGGTCACTCATCCTTGGACCTTTTGGATTTCTTTGCTGCCTAGTTGGTGGGGTGGTCCCTTTGGTTCACACCGCTCCTCTTCTTATCACGAGAGGAGTAGACCTTTTCATCCTTCTGGTCAGACTTTTCTAAGACAAAGGTCTCTTCCCATTTAATCTGCTTGGCAACCCTCTCATAGAACTCTGTGAGGTCCTCCACTGGGGACTTGTACAAACTTTTGTACAGCTTTCCATCTTTGCGAATTCCCACGGAGATGGTGGTGAGCATGATCTCTTTAATGGATTCTCCATCGAATTAGCTTCAAGTCTGAATCTAGCAATATAGTCTTTAAGTGACTTGTGCTTGCGCTGGAAAACCATAACGAGGTGGCAGGGGGCACCAATTGTCTCTTCAATGCTCGATACTGGCTAATGAACTTCTATTGATAGTCTTCCTAACTGTCGATCAAGGGAGTCAGGAGGCTTCTGAACCAAGCTCGAGGCACATCTCCCAACGTGGCCGGAAACACCTAACACTTGACCAAGAGGTCTATTGTCTACAAGTCCATCTAAATATTGAATGCATCCAGATAATCATATGGATCAAAATCCCCATTATACAACAGGATCGCAAGGACCCTGAGCTTGAGTAGTAGAGGTCGGGCCTCAATCTCCTTAAAAATGGCGATTGCTCCTCGCAACAAGTTCGATCACCCGGGGTTTGGAAGTGTTCTTCCAACTGAGCTATCTTCTAAAACAGCTCCCCAACTAAGGGGTCTTGCGCCTCAGAGCACTGGCTGGATGACCGTTGAGCTCTTTACCCTTCGTTGTCATGAGGGTTGCAACCAGGGGTTTGTTCTCGCGAACGGTGAGCTGGGAAATCATGTTGATTTGAGTCATTAGGACACTGAGTCTAGTGTTGCTGGAGAACATTCTCAGGCATTGAGACTTCAGCTTGTCTCTGCATGCCCTGCGCCAACAATGTGACTGCTTTAATCAGCTCTCCCATCATACATTCAAGTCTCTCCTGACATTGAAACCAGGTTTGTGGGCTGTTGATGCTGTTAGAAGCAAGAACCAGTTACGCCAAGCTGGTTGGAAGGATACCAATGGCTGCTCCATAACAAGAGTGATTGATGAGTTCGTTGTCAAGACATGGCCATCCGGAGGATGAGGTTGTGCATTCGAGGCTTTGGTGACTCTTCCCTTGGTCATTGTGGAAAAAATGAACTAGAACAGGCGAGATCCCCACAGACGGTGCCACATTGTTGACGTTGAATTCTAGTAATGACCCAAAATCAAGCCAACGGGGCATTCTTTGAAATCCTTGGCCTATAATTGGTTCGAGTAGGGTGCAACTGGAAAATAATCAAATGAGAAAGAGAGAAGAGCAAGGAAGGGAACACAAGATTTAACGCGATTCGATCAAATCTGGATATCACCGGACCCTATGTCCACAGTTACGTGTTATTGCTGTATTGTTTCTATAGTGTACAATGCTCTATCTCTATTTTTGCAAAGTTTCAGTATGGTCCTATGAGCCCTCTCTACGGAGGGGCTCCTTCCTTATATTTATAGAGGAAAGGAGGCTATAATAGTAATTACGCATGCAGTAAATCTATTACATCAATATTTATTATACATGATAGAATGTGCAGACCAAATCTTCTACTTTCGGCTGCAAGCTACCTATTGCAGGCGGGACCCCATTTGACCATTGGGGCAAGACATGATTTAACCTCTCTACCTGTCGAGCTTCGAGTCGTAGGCTGGGCTTCGTCAGGTCGCTTGCTCGACCCTGGGAATAGCGAGTTTGAACTCGCGCCTTCGTGCACGAGTCAGGGCCGACGAGGTCACTTTGCAACTCGACAAAACGATCCTGGGTGCCGCTCGAGCTAGTCTTCTCATTGGTCTCAGGCTTCTCGCGAGCACTCTTGGACCAAGCCAATTTTCATGATTCCCATAATAACTTGATTACTATTCTTAATCGGCAATGAAGGTTATCAATAATGATTTTTCTAGTTTTGGTAATGTCCCTCATCTCTATGTAGCTACATCATGGGTTTTATCTAAATTTTCAATGTCCTATCCACCGTGCTTTTGAATGCAAAGGGTGGAAAGTGGAGAATTTTGTTATTTAATAACTTCCTAAAACTGTTTGGCTAATAGAACTTGATTATGTAACTCCATATTCCTCATAGCTATTCTACTAGTAGTACAAGGGGTAGCAATTTTGTCCCAAACTTGAAACAGACTTTGTTTTGACCATTACTTTGTTCCCACCAAAAGTCAGAGATTAAAGAGTGCATTTAGTTAAGAAATTTCTTTAGAATACTTTCTATAGAGATGTGGTAAGTGGGGATACTTTGGATAGCATTTTCACAAAGTACTAAGTTACTTACCTAATTTGTGTCATACTGGCACACCAAGAATTCTTCCCATAATTCTTCTGAAGACCCCGAGGGTGTTGAGAGTGAAAATAGTTATTGATTTTTTATTATTAATTCTCAATCTAGAAACCAAGCCAAATCGAATCACAATATCATTGATCTTGACATAACATTTTGGATAGCATTGAAAAATGAAATTAGATCATTAGTATAAAGTAAACAACCCAAAATAAAGGGATTTTTACAAGGCCTGATTTCCTAAATCTATTTGTTCTCATTAGCCTTACTTAGCATGAAAAAAGCACACAAGACGTAGACATAAGGGGATAATGGGTCCCTTTATTGGATAAATGGAGTTAGTTATAGTCTCATTAACAATGACTTTGTATGTCATTATTAAGATGCATTGCATAATCATTTTGATCCAATATTAAGGAAAATTCATCTTAACTAATACTCTTTCCGAAAAGTTGCAAGAGATAATATCATAAGCCTTACATATATCAATCTTGAAATCAACCAAAATTTATTCCTTCTATTGCATTTGTTCATATAGCCCAAAAAGGATATTAGTTGAGATTTTCCTCTTTTTACAAAAGCATTTTGACAAAGGTAGATGAGAGAGTTAAGAATGTTCTATAACCTTGTAACTAGGGCCTCGGAAATGAATTTATATAGATCAATACAAAGATATATGGATCTGAAGTTAGTAAGCTTATTTTGAAACTGCCCCTTTGGAACCAAACATATAAGAGTATGATTCAGAGCTTTTAGCAAATAGCCTTTATCCAAAAAAGATAAAATCATTTCATTCACATCACTACCTGCAATGTGCCAAAGCTTTTGGAAAAATCTTACAATGAAGCCATTCGGCCCTAGAATTTTTTCAGGATGAAGCTTTTGGATTCTTTGTCTAAATCTTAGAAGCTAAAAAAGGTCTAGCCAGACTATTTACGTATAAGTTATCAAGTTTTGACAATTCAATACTATTCTAAAGGGACTTTAAAGAAGTCCATTAGCCAAAATGATTTGTAAATATTAGAATCTTTCTAATTTTTCACCCAATATCTTTGATCAGTTTGAAGTTTGATAAATCTCCTCTTAGCTCTCTTTCTTTGGACCACTGTATAAAAGTAAGTAATATTACTCTCCCCATTTATCAACCAAAGTTGTCTAGCTTTTTAGACTCACATTACTTCCTAAAAGGAAAGGAAAGGAAAAATTCAAGATCCTTTTCACATTCTACAATTTTAGTTTAATCCCAAATAATGTTGTCTATTTGAAGTCTATATAGTTCTTTTTCAAGCATTTGAATTTTGATATGCAATTTGCCAAAATTTTCTTTATCCCAAGTTCTTAACTCATTAGTTGTTTTAGTTAGTTTGTTCACTTCTTGGAAAGCTTTTCAGCTAGCACATTGGTACTTCCAAGCCTTAAGAACCACATTGCTGCAATATAGAAAATTAAGCCACATATATTGGAATTTGAAATTATGTATAGTGTATTCAATTGTCTTATTTGTTTCCAAAAGAATAAGACCATGATTTGAAGCCAAAATTGAAAAATTATAAACTTGAGAGTAGGGAAAACAATTCAACCAACTTTCACAAACAAGATTGTTGCCTATGTTATTATTGGACCTAAAAAACCAAACACCCTTAGGCTTGTGGTCCACTATATTACAGACATCCACTATATTTTTAAATACCATTTTATATAACATAATAGCTTGTTGGCACTAACAATTACTCCATTTCTAAGATTCTTTTTATGGGATCAAGTGTAAGGATATTATTATTTTTTATTGAAAAAGGAATAATTTTAAGGAAAAAATTAGGCAAAGTTCCTTAGGTATTTAGCATCAAGTTCTTCATTCAAATTATGACACATGTATTGATTATTCTACTAATTATCATTAATAATTATTGTTTGCACTATTAGAAATCCATCAATTTTCTGTGGAAAATGCCATGGGAAAAAAGTTTCCCACAACATTTCCTATCATAATAAAGCTGTGGAAAAATACCGTGTGGGTAATTTTTCCCATGGAATTTTCCATGGGACATGTGTTTTTTTTAAGTTTATTTTTTTGAAAAATTGGTTTCATATAATAAAAGCCATGGTAACATGCAAAAGAGTTTCCCATGGTAGTTGTTCTATGGGAAAATGTTTTATTGCATTTTCATGACATAAATTGTGAGAAAGTGGATTTATATATATATATATATATATTAATTTTGTATTATTATATTGAAAAATTATTAAACATAGTAAAAAATAAATATTGAAATTGATTAAAATGAACTTGATAATGTTGATATAAATGAAATTTATTTTCAGAATATTATTAAAATATTCTTCAAATTATTTAAAAAAAATGAAAAAAGTACTAAATCAATTATTACGAAGATCCTAGTGATCATACTCATCCTACTATTGATCCTCTTCCTCCTCCTCATTGCGCTCCTTAGGAATGATAATACTGGAATGTAGATTCACTTTGATGGTCAATATGTAGGCCCCCCACTCATGTACCACTCTAATGTGGTGTATATTGGATTATGACTTCCTTCCCCTAACATGTTCATATTCAAGGACTTAGAGCAATATATAGACCTTGGCTTGCTCATGTTCTTCATGAGCTTGCAACACCCTACTCCATGGTAAGCTCACTTGTAATAAAATATAATATATAAGTACTAATGAGTGATATATATAATATAATATAATATGAAGATGAAACCGTTGTGAGCTTTATGTGGTAGGATAGGGAATATTTTGTTGAATATCAAGGAAGTAATAAAAAATGCCTAGGTAACATAATATGAATTGGGATTAAATATTAGGTTTCTTTTTGTAAAGTCAAATTAGAAGAAAAGGCCTTAAAAATTATAAGAAGCCTTGAATAGTAATAGGCTAGTGCATTAAAGTGTTAGCAAGTCATTTTGTAGTTAAGACTTAACCAATAAGGTCAAATGTGAGTAATCTTTTATGAATGAACACACACACATATAAATTATATATGTTAATTGAGTTTGATGATTTTAGATATTAGAACTAAAAATAGTATTAATTCTAGAGGCTAATGCTTATTGGTGACAAATGATAACATTATTAACAAATAAGAAGGAAATAGGACTTAGATTAATTAGTAGATGATACTTTTAGGAATTTAATTGGTAAAATTTCTCACTAAGAAATTCAGTAGTAAATCATGAATGAATTTGGAAAAAAAAAATTTCCAATGGGTTTAACTAGACATAGGGGAAATGGGAGGATAATGTTTTAATGGTGTTTTAACATAAAAAAAAAATTATAGTAATAGAATGTTTTACTGTGTGAAGACACAAAATATTGTCCGAACTGCCTTAATCTTCTTGGATTCTTTTTATCACATGATTGTGAATTGTGGCTATAATTACCACCAGATCATCATGATTATGATCAAAAGTGGGGTGAAAATTAGATTCACTAAAAGAAATGATAGAATCGGAGACATATTTTCGCTGTTTAGAAGGATTATCTCACATTTGTTCACCAAGGAAAAAGAATCACACTTGTTGTTCAAGCCTTTAGCTAGAATTTTAAATTGATTGATGACCAAAATATTTTGTGGCAGATAAACACCTTACATCTAAATATTAGTTGCGATTGACATGGTATGTTGAATTTGGTTAAGAATCATGATCACAATTCATTCAAACTAGCTCAAAATAAAAATTTTAAGCAATAATCTATTCCATGAAAATGGAAAATGATTAGAGAAATAAGTATGTTATATCAATCAATAGAATATTAGAGCAAATATCGTCATCTTTACAAAAAAAAAAAAAAGATAAATTTGTGAAGAGTGACCAATAAATAGAAAATTCAAATAGATTCTAGGCAAGAAAAATTAAAGCAAAACAGAATTTCAAATTATC
Organism: Saraca asoca; assembly: GCA_026873985.1. Lineage (NCBI taxonomy): Eukaryota > Viridiplantae > Streptophyta > Magnoliopsida > Fabales > Fabaceae > Saraca > Saraca asoca. The sequence continues at coordinate 32,013 of JANHAO010000170.1, forward strand.
ACAAACATTAGTCAGATAAATTGTGAAATGCCACTTTTAATCAAAGCAACAAAATCTACATAGAAATTGTTAGCAGGAATGAAAATAGTAGAGTATATTCTAGAAAATTAAGCTAAAACATAAATTGTAAATACACAAAACATAGATCATAATCAGATTGATGAGAAATTGTATAAATAGAGAATAGACTTTATAGGTAATCACACTTCAAATGGCATCAAATGATGAATACTCCAAACTCTAGGAGTTGTGAACGATGGCCACAAGTCACATGCAAAAAGGTTTGTTAGGTGGTGACCATTAAAAGCTCTTTCAATGCTTAAATTAGAAATAATTTCAATAAGAGTATGAAATATTCAATAATAAGAAATTGAACTCATACCTTTACCTTTATAAATGACTAAGAGGGGTCAATTTAATCTTTTACAATCCTGAAGCTCTTACCTAACCAAAGTACTTGGACTTTGCTCACTTTCTCTTCTGCGGGGCCTTAGGCCTTATATTCATCATCTTTCTTACTTTGCATTAGTTACAATCATAAACATCTCTTTTGTCAAATTATTTAATCATTGAATTTCCCTAAGAAAACTATCATCTTACCCTTGCTAAATTTGCTTGTCCATGCTATCATCCCTATTTGGAACTACTTAATTATTACCAAATGAGTAAATTATTTAAATCATGTAATAATTTTAAAGAAAAACAAGAAAATTGAGAATCATGAAGGTTATGAAAAATCGTGAGAATTATGAAATGTATGAAAGATTATGAAAATTATGAAACCCATGGAAATTATGTGAATTATGAAAAATCATGGAAGGATAAATTTTCTAAAAATATATGACTAAATCTATGTTCCGACAAATGTTAAGCTATGTACTAAGCCTACCCACACATACATTCAAATAGTCATTTAATTTAGATAATCACATAGTCCTAAATTCTAAGGTAGACTATGCTTTTTATTTGTCATCTTGAAATCATTCACATTTCCTTGTATAATCTAAAAACATTTCATAATCATATCATAAATTATAACCTTTCATGTTCGTTTCATATCTTGTATCTTTTCTTTTACATATCCTAAAACCTACACCTTAGCACCCATCTTTAGTTTTAACGCCCATTTTTGGTTTTAACCTTGGCCTTAGGTTATTAGAGAAACACTTTACAACAACCAAAGAACATAAAAGAAAATTAAAACTAAAGGGAAACAAAGAACTTAAAGTAATAAAATAGCTTTTCTAGATCAAAAACCTTACTTTAGGCTTAGAGAATGCAAACCATAACCCTTTTTAGCTCAATAGCACTCTGTGGGAGCTACTTAAATACAAATGAAGATTGTAAATTTTACTAAGAAGGGCTCTATTTATTATACTCTTAAGGCAATTTAGTCAACTGGCTTGTGCATATCTAGTCAACCTAAGCAATTGGTTAACTAGTTGGTAAGGTTTCAACTTGCTGTCTAAGCCGTTTTAATCCTAGCCTCATACTATTATGATTTGATCTAGTTGTAACTACTCTAAGAGTGTTAAAAATTTTCCTTCCTTTAGTCAATTTATCCTCAAATTAATGTTTCCTATTTATACAAATAATAAGTCTAATAGCCACATAACATGCCATAGCAAATCATATCATATTGTTTCACATCACTTCATAATGTTCCATATCACATTACTTTATCAATCATTTATGTTCATATCTTATTGTGAAATCATACATTCACGTTCATAACATATTGTAATACTAAGACATGTGGCAATGCGATATCTTCTATATTGGCTACTTCTAGTAACTCCTACTAATCTGGGCAAAACACATAACCATCCCTAATGTGTCATGTATGGGCAAAATTTATAGCCATGCTTAATGTGGCCACAAATGATACCTCTTAGTGAGGTTTTATTAGCATAATATATTAGTAAATTTTATTATTTCTTTTTAACTGTCACATGGGAAAATGAATAATTCACTTATTATCTTTCTTCTTCTAATTTGACGATGTTATCTCTAATAAATGCTTAACCACTTCACACATACAACCATCAAATAGATTAGTACGATCTCTTTACATATTGGTCCGCACAAACTAGTAATAAACAAATTGGATTGAACTAGTCGCAAAAAATCTAAACTATCATTTTTACAGTTTGAGTCCTAATATAAGTAGTTTGCAAGCCTAGTGGGCTAGTCCACAGATCTTTAAATTTTCTTTTAAATTATACATTTTTAATGCAATTCTTAGTTCAAAATAACAATTTATGATTTAAAAATTTTTAAAATCATATACTTATTTTGAATCCTAAAAACTTGTAAATAATTAAGACAAAACTTAAAGACATAACAAGATTTATCCCATAAATAATTTCATAACATATCAAATCCATATGTAATCCACAAAATATCAAATATGTAAGTAAAAAAAAAGCTTATGAGTGAGTCTGCCATAGGCAATTAGGCCTGGTTTGTGTGAACCAAGTGCATCAAACTCAAATAGATTGGTAGTTTAGCGGGTCTCAATTTGTGAGATCACAATCTACTTTTTGTTATTGATGGATTAATCTGCACACTTCATTCTATCTTGATGCTCTATCCATGCATTGATTAACTTTTAATTTATTAAATAAAAATACAATTCTTTTATTTGAGTATACATAGTTGTATTAAATTTCTTCATTCTAAATGAAATGTTCTATCTACATCTTTGAAGTATCTTAAACAAAAATGCATGCATTCTCCTAACACATAGCCTTCAGCAATTGAACCCATTGGATGTGTTTTATTTCACACATAACCCTTCAAAGTGTGTAAGTATCTATAAGATAAAATGGTATAGTTATATATCCATATATAATTAGTAAAATAATAACATAACACAAATCAATCAATTCTTTGAATATAATCAAAGCTAACCTATCAATTGGATACATCTAGCGGTATTGAACTAGCCCCACAATTTTAGCCTCAGTTGCAAGATGAATGGGCAAGTGGACCATGATATCAAAGAAAGATGGTGGAAATATCATTTCCATTTTACACAATATTATTGCAATCTAAGCCTCAATTTTTAACGTCTTAGAACATAACTGATTGAAGAAAAGGCTGAGCTTAATTAGTATGTCACAAACATCTTTATCAAGAAGACCACGAATTGCAAGTGGCAGCAAGCATTCTAAAAGAACATGACAATCATGACTCTTTAACCCAAGTATTTTGTCTTCTTTGATATGAGCACATCGACCAATATTAGAGGCATAGGAATCGGGCATTTCACATCTTTTAAGAATTGACAGAAAATTCTTTTCTCTTCTAATGATAAGGAATATTTTGTAGCAGGTAACAAAAGCTTCTCACCTATTTTACAAGGGTGTAAATCCTTCTTAATACCTATAATTTGAAGATCAAGTTGAGCATCTAAATTATCTTTAGTTTTCCTTTCAATATTTAGTAGTGTTCCCAAAACACTATCACACAAATTTTTTTTCCACATGCATTACATCCAAATTATGATGTAACAATGAATTCTTTCAATAAGGTAGTTCAAATAAAACACTTTTCTTCTTCCAATTGAATGCTAAGCCATCATCTCTCTTGATCTTTTTTGTCATCTTCCCAAACTCTACTTATTCAAAATTCTAGTATTGCTCCAAAATATCAACCCCAGAAAGCAATTAGGTGCATTGTGACTCTCAATTGTATCATCAACGAAAATTTTATTTTTCCTTCATTCATGAATTGTTTCAAGGAAATGATGATGATACATAAAACAAAATTTACGGCCATGTTTGAGTCTATATGAACTTGTTTCTTTATTACAAACATGATAAGCTAATGTACTTTTTGTGCTCTATCCAAACAAAATAGCGAAAGCAAGAAAATCATTTATAGTCCATAAAATAGCAACATGAAGTTGAAAGTTTTGTTTTTTTATAGGTATCAAATGTCTATATACCAACTTCCCATAGCCCTTTCAACTCATCAATCAATGATTATAAGAAAATATTAATATCATTTCTAAGTGACTTAGGACCTGGAATGATTAAATATAATACCCAATAAGTATACTTCAAACATAACCATGGTGGGATAAGTACCACTGGCCAAGTGCCATGTGAAATACTTATAGTACCAAAAGGATTGAAACCATCACTAGCAAGTCCAAGTCTAACATTCCTAGGGCCTAAAGCAAATTTTGGGTGTTGTTTATCTAAATTTTTCCATGCCAAAGAATCAGTCAGATGTCTTAAAATGCCATCATCTATTTGCTTATCTTTATGCCATCTCATATCGAATGCTATTTAGTTTAACATAAATGACCTCTGTAAACGTGGTTTTAAAGGAAAGTACCATATAGTCTTTGTTGAAATTTTCTTACAACTTTTGGAACTTTTAAGAATGGGTTCACCATTGCTACACTCAGGATCTGTAAGCCATCTATATTCTTTGCACTTTGGACATTGATTTAAGTTTGCATATTCCTTATGGAATAGGATACAATCCTTTTGACAAGCATCCATCTTCTTGTAGTCTAGCCCTAAATCTCATATTGTCTTTTGTGCATCATATATTGATGTAGGTCAAGTATTGCCAATTGGAATTCAACAAGGCTAGTAATTCATCGACAAGTTTATTGCTCCATCCACACAAGCATTTCATTTGAAATAATTGTACAATGAATGACAACTTGGAAAATCCTTCACAACTTGGGTATAACTTTTGTTCAGCATCTTTTAGTAACTGAAAAATTTTTAAAGCATCTTCATTGGGTTTTTCAGGAACTTCATCATCTTAACTTCTACTAACAACTTCAATTGTTTCTCCAAGGTTCTTACCTCTATACATATCATATAGCATTTCATAAGCAGTTGCTTCATCACTTCCATCATAGACATCATCACCATTCACTTCAAGTTCTTCAACAGCAGTAATATGTAAGCTTTTTCCGTGATATACCCACTTTTTATATGTCTTTTCCATTCCTCACTTGAATAGATGTAGTTTAACTTCTTCCTAAGTCCCAAAGTAGCCATTGTTGCACTTAAGACATGGATAATTTATTTTATCCACTACACTAGGTTGTGAAAATGCAATATCTAAAAATTCATTCAAGTGCTTCTCATATTCAGGTGTACGTCTATCATATTGAATCTATCATTTATCATACTCAGTTGATCTATTCTCCATTTATATAAATAAAGATTACAATAGTAGACAAACCTAAAATATAATGAGATCAACCAACTAGTCAAACTTGATCCAATTCCCACTTAAAAATTAAAGAAAAAAGTAAACTAGATATCTTTATTCAAGAGAAAGAGTGGAGGATGGATAGGATCAGTTGACACCATTTTAAACTTACACCAAATCTTAGCCATTGACAACCATTTTTCACTGTGTGAATTGATTCATGAATCAATTTATATTGTGAAAATGAATATGAATCGATTAATGAAGAGTTGTTTTAAAAAATTGCTTCCATTGAAGGTCAGGAATTATTGTGAATTGATTAAGTAATCGATTCATGACATTGAATCAATTCACACATTGATTTAGTCATGAAGTTCTTGATGATATTCATAATGAATCGATACATGTGCCCTGAATCAATTCACAAATCGATTTACAATATGAAATCTAACTAGAATCCCAGGATCAACACACAACCTCTCTCTCTTTCTCTCTCTCTCTCCTTAACCTCATAACAGGGCAAATAATAGGGCAAAATAATTAAGTTTTCTTTTAAATGTCCAAGCATCTCAACACAAATAAACATAAAGACCTGGGTAGTTTTCAACAACAACATTAAAAACCTCTCACCACATCGTCCATGGAAAGGGAGCTATACAAAATGGAAGCAAAACAACCTCCACCTTTGAACAAAACAAATACCAAACTTGACCCCTAAGCAAATGAAGGCTCAATTGAGACTTCCAAAATCTGAAGTCCTAGAAACACAAATTCCAAAATCAAAAGAGTAATAGAAAAAGAGATGAACCTCATAGATGTAATTACAAATTTGAAAGCCTTGCAATGAGAGATAGAGAGAAGAATCTTCTTTTCTTCAATTCCCCTACTTCCTATGATTTTTCTGAGAAAGGCTAGCTACTGAGCACTTCCTCTTTTATTTTAGGGCATCAGTTGCATGCCAAATGCTTCTACTTTTATTGTTTTTATTTATAAATTATTTATTTTAAATAAATTAATAATTTGCAACAAATTTTTTTATTATTATTAAAAAATGAAAAATTTTGCATCAAAACTTTATCCCTATTACAAATTTTAAATGAATTTGCAATAGTCTTATTTTTTTTTATTGCAAGAGTTCAATGATTTTGCAACAATAATATATTATGGTTGCAAATGCCATTTAAAAAATGGAAATTGATTCTCAAAGCATAGAATTAACAGAAAAGGTACAATGTTGATGCAAATTCTTTGTTGCAAAATCAACTTTTTCTTGTAGTGTATATCAATTGTTGTAATATTTATTCAAAAAAATTTATATTGATATTTATTTGTGTAAATTTTATAAAAAAATTTATATTTCTTTATAATTTTTTGTTAAAAATTATAAGTTATATAAAATGAAAAAAAATCTTTTGACGTAATTTTAAATAATAAAATTCATTCATATTTATTTTACTGCCGTTATTTTTTCATAGAAAACATTTATATATTTATATTTCTTATAAATTCATAATTTGATTTTTTTGGGGAAAAAATAGGTATCCATGTTGGAAATCCTTGAAGGCTTTTTTTTTTTTTTTTTTTTTTTAAAAAGCATGGATTTTCAAAATTTTTAAATATATCAACATGAATTAAGGATTGCTTTATATAAATCCCGCGAAGACCTGGAGCACATCCTTAACCAAAGAAGATGATATTTAATTAACTGGATCTAGACTTAGCAGATTACTCATATGCCATGCAATTGACGAATTCACCAACCCGGCTTGTGAAGGGGTTGGCGTGAAGCTTAGATGTTTGAATTTGAATTTGCAAACTTTGACCACTTGGGTTGGCCTTTATATTTTTCCCCTTAACTTTTGTCAATTACGTGGATCAATTGACAACATTCTAATTTATTCCCACACTTACACTACTATATATTTTTTTTTATTGAATGGTTTTCTTAAAAAATCCATGGAGTTTTTTTTCTTCATGAAAGTCAAGTCAAATTTAAGTTCTCTCATAAAATAAAATTTTAAGGAAAGTATTTTTATAATAAAATACATTTTTAAATATTAAATTATTTTTCATTATTTTGACATAAGAGAAAATTTTTTTTCTTATTTGATGTACATAGTTAATCATTTTCTTTTATTGAAAAATATCAATATGCATATAATTTTTATCGTTAAGGTCAAATTTTACAATAGTTGTTTTGTCATAGGATGCTTCTATGATAAGATTTAGCAAATCTTTACTAGTAGACATAAAAAATTAAGTGTATTTTGTATTAAAAATAAAGATTATTAAAATTCTTCTTATTCTTTTTTTCATCTTTGTCATTTTTTCATAAAGTTAATTCATATTCAATTGATTTTTGTTATAATTGTTAATTATATTTGTCAATTTTCTTAATTGCCTAAATACTTTTTTAAAATAATTTTTATTTAATTATTGAATATTAATATTTATAATAACAAGAGAGAGAGAGAGAGAGAGAGAGAGAGAGAGAGAGAGAGAGAGAGAGAGAAGGGAGAGAAGGAAGGAAAATAAAATAAAGATGAATAATATTATACACTATAAGGTGATTTGAAAAAAAGAAGAAGATATTTTTAATTAAGAGGGGAAGTCACTTTCTCTTAAATAAGTTATCATTCTTTGTTGATCAATTTTATTATTGACTCCAAATATGAGAAAGTGAGAAAAACAATTTCTAAAAATGTAATTCCCTCTCAAACAAACGTATCCCTAATTTTTTGAATTGATTAAATTGTTATTTGAGATTTGAAAACTTATTTCAATTACTTATGCAGCTTATGGATTTAGTATACATTTTATGATGGAATTAATTGATTTTGGTATATAAGTATTTTGGGTTAATTAAAATAGTTTCATATGAATAAGAACTTTTTACAAATTTTTTTACTATCGAAAGTAGATACAAGTATGTGATTTAAATATTTTAGGTCAGGTATTGCTATTACTGGTTGAGAATTGTTTTGAAATGGACTTTGTATGCTTAAAAAAATAATAAAATAAAATTAATAGTCCGTAGGTCAAGCACACGGAGTATGACTCAAATGGTCTTTTTCACAGTGACCAAACCATTGTTCTCAAATCTTTATACTAGAATTGTGATCTCCATTAACAATACTATCGTCTGATCGTAACTCTCATGATCTTTTGTCTCACACTCTTTCCCCTTACTTAGCTCTTCCTACCATTTAGGCAGTCTACAACAATGCTCTCTTTGATGTATAACCTCTATTTTTCTCAAAAAAAAATGATGTGTTACTTAGTTCTATTTAATATTTACTATTTTATTAATTTCTCATTCGAGTGAAAGAATATTTCTTGTGCACTATATAATATTTACTATTTTATTAAATATTAAAATATTAATTTTAGGGGTCAAAATATATTCTTTTATCCTCTAACTTTTGTTCATATTTCAATTCTATTATTTAATTTTTATTTAAATTAATTTTACTTTTTAATTTTCAAAATGGACACAGTATTATACACTTTATAAATTAAGCCATTTTCATAAAAATCCTATATGGTTAATCGGTTCCTAACTAGATTAAAACTTTACTTCATTAAAACTTTTTATTCACAAAATTAACTTTCAAACTTATCATCTTTATCAAAGTTACAACACAAAATTTCTTTCCATTTCTATCTTGAATTCTAAAGCCTCATGCAAATTTGACTGATAAGAATGGGTATTGCTTTTATGGTAAGAGTACTGCCATAGAGAGATCACAAACCTATGCCAACCTAAGATAGAAACGGTGATACATTTGAAACTTATTTTTGTTGACTAAAACAACTTAAAAAACCAACTTTTAAAGGCTTATTTGATATAACGATATGATAATTGATTATAATATAATTGATTATTAATAATTGACTATATAAAATTTATTTTATATTTGATATCATAATTTGATAATTAATTATATATACATCTATTCTTATTTAGATTATGTGTAAAAAATTCACTTTTTAGTATACTAAGAGTGCAATGAAAAAAGAATAATAGAAGTTTTTATTTTTGTTGGAATAAAGATAGTTTTGACGAAAGAAGATAAAAATGAGAATAATATGAATATAAATCTTATTATTTTTCTTTTTATAATTCTGATTAAAATAAAAGTTACTTAAAGTACCTTTTAGTTTAATTAGAATTATTACCTATAATTAATTTTTAAAATATTTTAAGGTGCAATCAAATATCTCTTAAAAATATTATAATCATTTATTAGAGGTATAATTGATTATTGATAGCTATACCAAAAACAAACACTAAATCATTTAGCAGCCTACTCTTATCCCCAACAATATATTAGTCGAAGTATGATTGTTTTGTCTAAGACATGGCATTGCATCGATTTTAAATGTTAGAATATAAAATTTATTCAAGTAAATTTATAAGGTAAAACTTCAGTGAAAGTTAAATGAAAACCTAGTTTTATTCTGCATTTGCTTACAAAAACTCGGTTGACATTTATCCCTTCACATTGAGAGTGAGTTTGCTTTTCCTGGAAAGTAAGTTTCAAAAAAAGATTTTTCAATTTTCTCGTGTTTTGATAATCTAATTAAAAAAAGCATGATTTAGTTTAAAAAAAAAAATAGTCCTTAACAGAGGAAAACAACTTACTTTATTGCACAAAGAATTTACTTTCTGTAAGTGTTGCACATGTTATTTTACACTTTTCCTCCAAGTCAAATGTTTTTGTTCTAAAAAAAATAGACAGCAAAATCTTTCCAATTTTCCAAAAAATACATTTTTTTTCTGTTGAATAGATTTTTGTGTTCTTCCCAAGCAAACACACCGCAAGAAGAAAACTTCATTACATGCAAGTCCTAGCTATAGCCATGAGGGTATAAAGCATGCCAAGCTTATTTAGAAGCAAATACTCTTATTGTTGTTTCCTACACTGGTTGAAGGTTTGAGTCATCAGAGCTATTCAAAGGATGATTAATAAGAAGCAAATACCTACTTTTTCATGGAGAGTAGGTATAAAGGTTAATCTTCTGATATTTACTCTACAGCACTTAGGTATACTAAAACTACAGGTACTCGTGGTGGATCTAAGTTCATAATTGTTTCCCCCATTGATTCTCAATGCAGACTCGTCTAAATCAAAGTTACAAGCAGCAACCCATTTCACCCTCAATTATATTGTTCTGATCTCAAACTGGATTGAAACATGAAGCAAATAACCTGCAAAACAATTCTCAGGATCATTCAAACACCTTCCTCCTCAGAAGTTTTCAGCTAAGATGTCCTCAATAATCACCAGTTCAATTGTTTATTGCTTTGTTAGGGCAGATGCAAAGGGTATATTGTTAGAAGTGAAGGAAAGGAAACGAAAAGTTACCGTCTCAAATTTAGTTTTCTGGAGTGATATCCCTCTCACCTTTTTCTCATTTCCCCATCCCAAACAGATCATACTGGACCATTGTAACCATCAATGAAGGCTCCATCAATCCAATTTTGTTGCATGCATAATGACATCCTTAACAAGAGTATCATATATAATTGAAAACATGCATTACTAGTCTTTTCAGCTGCCAAGACAGAACCTAGTTTCATTTCCAATATAACCAGGAGTGATATCACAATTCTGCATGATACAACCAAAATGAAGTCACAATTCCTCAGCAATCAACTATACCATCATCCTTCCATCTAAAATTAGTTTAGATAAAGCACAACAGCCCCACCTCCGCAGAAAAAGGTTCTAAAATCATCATTCAAAAACTTACTATTTTCTCAATCCCTAACACCCAATCAGTAATATTACAAGAACAAAAATGGCCAAATCAAATCATCACTGCTTGACTTATTGTCTTCAGCATAAATCAAGACACTACTACTTCAATACTTCCCTAACTGAATTTCTATCAAAATAAAGAATTTTCAGAGCCCATCTAGCCTCACCCATAACTAGATGAGAATAAAATTAAATCAGAATAAATCAAAATAAAAATGGAAGGCAATATCCTAAGTCCTGACCACACAAAATGCTAAAAGCATTCACTGACACCTCAGCCTTTATCCATGGTGTTCAACGCCATTCCCATTTGCTTCTGCCTCCTCATTTCCATCACCTTTCTGTGGGAATTTGAATGCAACTCACTACAAAAAGTTGGGCTGCTTGCAGGACGATACTCAGGCACGAGCCGGCCTGATTTGTACCTAACCCCACATGCATTACAAAGCGTCTTTGGCCCTAGAGGACCTGCCCGCCACTGTGGAGTTTTTTCTGCTCCACAATGTTGGCATTTCCTCCCAATTGTTGAAATTGTTATTGCTGCATCTGCTCTGGCTATTTTGCTATTTGGTTGGCTCCACCAAAATTGCTGGCTTGAGATGTCAACAGTAGCACGGCGACACCTATTGCCACGCTTGCTCCGTGCACGAACAGGGACCTTAAACTGTTGATAGCCATTTAAAAGAGTACTGCTATTAGTGCTGTTGTTACTGTTGGTACTGCTTGTGCTATATTCATGCATTGAGACCGTGTTTTGGTGGTTTGATATGTTGGGTTGAAGTGAAAGTACGTCGACAAATGTTTCGATGGCAGGAAATGCATCTTTGTTTGATAACCATTCAAGCTCTTCTTCTGCAAACTCCTGGAAAACAGAAAAGGACACAATTAATTTTAACATCACTCTTAATGTACACAGAAGTTTCTTGAGTCAACTCAGCTATTAGAGATTCAACTAATAGAGGTGAGCTCTAGCTAAAAAGATGGTACTCCCATCAGTTTCTTTTTCTTCCAAGCTGAGCAACACAAGGCACTAACCTTCAGCATATGACAACCATGTAAGCAAAAGACTTGTGCTCATCACAAGCAAATGAGAAGTATATTGAAGTTGAACAGATCAAATAAATTGTTCTCTTAGCCAGTATAGGGTTCCCCATACTATGATGAGATGAAAAGAAGTCAAGCCCGGTGGGCACCTATTGATATCCTATCATTGAAGAGACAAATTACTTGCTGCTATAATAGTACACCACCTAACCTTCTGAGCACAGGCTCAAAAACAGTAAGATTTACTGGCAATTTTACCATCCCAAAAATTTTAAGCAATCCTGAAAATTCTGAAATATTGAATGACCACGACATTAAGAGTTCACCAGGACAAACTTGTCCTGCAATAAAACATGCACTCTTAAGAAACAAGTTGAGATCCAATCATAAATGTTTCAATTTCATTAAAAGATATCAGTTACATCTTTTCCCTGTTAATGTCATCTGCAATTGACTCGCCCAAGTTAATTGGCTCAATCCTCATTCTGGCTGATTTTAATCAAACATTGTTCATAAATGCTTTTGCTTTGCTTTCTCTTTCATTATGACTAAAACCTTCGTAATGGATCATATCAAGCAATAACCACCATATCACCTTTTCCATAACCACATAAATGTCCAAAAGGTTAATACAGACCATCAAACTTACAGAAAATGAACGGCTAGAATCTTCTGGATCCAAGGCTTTGAAAGATGTTGGTTCAGTGCATTTTGGGTGAAGTGAATGAATGGATTTCCGGGGTTTCTCCTCCTCTTCATCTATGTCTGATGAGAAATCCAAAAGGTCATCTACAAAACCAAGGGACTCCATCCCTGAAAAAAAAAAAAAAAGGTTGGTACCTTAAATGTGCATTTATTTAGTTAGAGAGAGAGATGCCTAGAATCATATAGACATCTCAAACAGGAAAGAAATAACTCACAACTTGCAGCAAAAATGTGTTGTAAGAAACTACTATACTCATTACGTGTGAAATATTTAAGTTCAAAGAAACAATTTAGAATAAATTTAAATTCTAGAAGGAGTTTAAAATGCCATGCTGACATGAGTTACATTAGAATTAGATATATACCAAGAAGTTATTTATAGGCAAAAATGTTTAAGGCAAAACAGAGTCTCAAGTTGGAACTTGAATTATATAACAATATACTTACCTAAGTCAGAATATAGGGGATGCAAAGTTTACAATGTTATAATAATAACAAAAAAAGTCGAGCCAAAGAATGTGTCAAGTCTTAGATGAACTTCATACTCTCAGCCAAAGCACCCAACAGTTAAACACTACTCCCTGTAGCTTGAACTATATCCTTGCCAAATTCTTCTATGCTACTTGAAAGCAAATTTCACCCTCTATCCTTCTTTCATACATGATGCTAGATGTTTTTTGGGCTGGTCTGAGTTTTGTTCATGATGAGTAGGTAACATCTTGAATTTGATTACCACTGAAATCAACAACCTTACCTCAATTTAAATTGCAGTGCTGTTGATAAAAAAAAAAAAAAGAAAAAAAGGATAGGATCACAAAACTCGGTCATACCTTAAACCATTTTCAATCCTGGGAAGAATTCAGAACTACAATTGGAATATCAGCTAACTGTCTCTTTAGCGTGCTAAAACAAACACAAGCCCATGTATGTGAACATGGATAATTGTTCCTCTACCAGTACTCAATACTAATCCAAACTCCTTGAAAGCTACAGGTTTCTAGTTCCTAATGCAACAAACAGCATGCCATTTGAGCTCTGTACCTTCAGTTATTACTTAAGAAGCAAGGACTGTCCTATTTCTGCCAGCATGAAACTAACTCAGTTCGTGACAACATTTTACTCTATCGTGAATGCAAATTGAAGCCACATGCACAGGAATTAGAATATTTCATGGAGGCAAGCTGTGTGTCAGGTTTTACAATGCAACACATAGCTTGCAATTTTGACATGTTGAAGTTATCCTAGAAAAGGTGCATGCTGCACAGATGACCTCATGCAACCTGCATCAATCAAAAACAGAATTTTTCCACTGCTTTAATTGAAAACCGGGATCAGCTGGAAGCAAACTGCAATCTATTTTGTTTGAAAGATACATGTGTTAAGTTTCCAGTGCCACCGATGAATTGTTAGTCCAAGTTTTCTAGCCTAAGTTATGACAAAAATAAGGACGAATTCTCAACTGCCCAAAATGATGACAAAAACAATGACACATCCCAACTTCCCTACATGATGACAAAAACAATGACACTGCTCAACTGCCAGTCAACTTGTAAAGGTGGCAAAGACACACGGGTATCCCTTAATGAGGCAGAAGTAATGCACAGATCTATTAACCAACTATCCCACATTATATAAGGCATAAAACAATAAAACTCGGCAGTTCTACAAGTTCATTAGCTTATAAATCAAGTTAGTGCAAGGAAAAATTTAATATAATCAAACACCTTCCTCATAAGCCTTGTTACCATTAACCATTGAACCGCACCAGGAAAAGGGTCAGTTTATGGTTTTATCCAAAGCATATTCAATGCCACAATTTTTTGTGGTAACTACAAGCAAGGAGATTTGGAACTTTGACATCCAGCAAACAACCCAAACCTCTCACCACTAGATCACATCTAGTGCCAAATTACCCTAAATCTGCACTACAAGACCAGCATATTGTTGTTTGCTTAGTTAATTCCTTTAATAGGAGAACAGAAAGGTTTCAGCCAAATAGCCTTTTTATCAAAGTATCAAACATCATATGTGCAGCATAATAGCCAAAGTTACAGGTGCACCTGCCCAAACACACTCCATTTTTCATATGCCCTTACTATGTAGCAGTACCATAATTAGTCCAAACAAATACCAATCAAAGAAAAATGCCGAAAACAGGACACTTAGTTCGTGGGATTCAGATAGAGATGCCAAATTAACACAATACAGAATTACAGTGAACTCAAAATGAAGAAGCAGATTAATTAATCCCCAAATCAACCCTTATCTAAGCACACCTTACCCATCGGGAAATTACCTGTGCCACTATAAAAGTGAGAAGAAAATTCCGCAAACAAGTCGTCACCTACTGGTCTTTTGCGGCAGAATGAAAAAATGAGTGCTTCTGAAAGCACGAATAGGACAAGCCTCCTTCAGCTGTTGAGCTCTGGTTGGTGAGGGCTTGTGCAAGCGCCGTCTGGTGAAGGTCCTCGGTGCTGATAAGGGAGAAATGGGTTCTCATATGGTGTGTTGAGAGTAAAGCAACAGGAAGAGGGAAATTTGTTTGATTCTAATCAAACGGTAACGGAACTTTCCATGTGAACCCCCTATTATTATTATTATTATTTTATTTAATTTTATATGTTGTACCTATAATTTATTTATACTTGGTTCATTTATAATTACATGCTTTTGTATATCTCCACTGATAAATATTTAACTTTTTACCATTATTTTTTTGAAAACTTCTATCTCAATTTATCTTACCAAGTAAATCTTTACTTATGTATATGCGATGTAACATAATAGTATAGAAATTTTAATACATGAAAAATTCTTATTTAAATTTGAATTTATTGTAAATCTAAAAAGAGACAGGCATAATATTTATGGTATCTACCAATTTATATGGATTTATATTATTGTACATATTTCTCTTTTCAAGTAAAGGTGATTAAAATTTGATAAATGGATGCTAATCAATCTATATTAAAATTAGTTGGTTAGAAGTGATATCATTTTGTAAAAGGTCTAGAACGGTTTAAAAATTTTGACGGATAAGTTAGAATCGTTTTAGATGTTAGATTATTTTAATAATTTATAGTGGCTCGTATAACTAATGAATTGACTTTAAATAAAAGATAATTTAATGTGATTGTTATTTAGTCTAATGGTAATTAAAGTTAGTGGAGGCTATTTTAAATTTTAAAATAAATCCCTCCATTTTCCTTTTATATAGGGGTTATCTGCAGTTAGATATAATAACAAAAGAATACGTATCTTTATCATCAAAGATACAGTAAAAGAAAGGAAAAGAGGGGAAAAACTCATATTGATATTCAATAATATTGATCTAAGAGGAATAAAAAAAAAATTATCAAGATCAAATCATAGATGCAAGTAAGGGTATTTAACCCTTCGTTATAGGTATTAAATACTGTAGTGAGAATTATAATATACAAGATTTCTTTATAATTTAATGTAATTTTCTATATTATTGAACTTTAAAAAAATTACAATTTATGTTTTAATTTTTTTTATTCTATTAATTAATATCAGAGTCAAGTCAGGGATATTATGATTATCCATTAATGATTATTTTTCTTAATGGGTATAAACCCTAATTTAAAAAAAAATTGATATTACAGAAAAACGGTGTTAATACCTCAGCGGAAAAGCCACGAACTTCTCTGAGAATGATTTTCTCGAGGCCATTGACACCCCTACAATGTTCCACATATTGCATTGGCCTTGACATCTCCCACTCTTTCTCCTCTCTCTTCTTCTTCCTTTGCAGACAATCCACAGTATTGCTTCCCCTTTCTAATCTCTTTATTTGCTTTATGGAATCTCGAACCTCTGTTTGTATCTTCCAAATATATATGGCACATGATAATGATAGAGAAAGTGACACATAAGAGAGAGAAACTACATGGTTTTGGATTTAGAGTGTGATATGATATTAACCATGGAAATTCAAATATAATAAACTCCTTTAAAAAAAAAAAAAGGGAATCAAGGATTCATAGAGTTGGACTATCAGAAAGGAGGGAAGAAGGTGACTTTTCCCCAGCCGTGCGGACCTACAATTGCAATGTACATTTGCGTCCGTTTCTCCGTATTTATCCATTCAGGGCAAGATGCCACGTGGAATTATGGTGCTATATTGCCCACAAGAACGACGACTATGCCCCGAGCAAGAAAGAAATAGAGAAAGATATACGGGAATGCAAAGTGGGAATTCTATACATGTTTTGATGCATTAAGTTTATAATATATAAAATAATAAAAAAATAATTGTATGATTTAATTTAGAATTATATATTAAAAATGAGGTTTGTTAATCACAAAAGTGATCAAATTCATAAAGTTTATGATTCCAAATTAAATAAATGTATTGTGATAGTGATGCTAT
>JANHAO010000171.1:0-49833 GCA_026873985.1 Saraca asoca
CTCTTATGGTTCTCAAATATGGCGGTGTTCTTACACATGCTGGAAGGAAGCAGGTTCAGATTCACATACATTCTATATTTGTTTCCATTCACTTATATTTGTATCATCCTGTTATTGTTGAGATTAAATGTAAATTTGTCATCTAAAATTCCCCTTTTCAGCTTATTTATTATTATTTTTCTCTCTGCAGGCTGAAGAACTGGGAAGATACTTCCGGAATAATATGTACCCAGGTTATTTAACTGATCTTTCTTAATTTTGATGGTATAAAGTCTTTATTATGTGGAACATGCCTATGAACATTGCATCCCTGAAATTCATACTTTAATCTTGTACTTATGCTGTAGATGCAAAACTATAGCATTGTGTGCAAATCAGGAGACTATTGGCCAATAGTGACTAGGTAGAAGTTGGCTCACAGCTTAGTTATTTAGAGCATGGAAGTTGGAATCGTACAATTCCCGGTATGATTCCCGATTCAAATCGCACAGTTTGATTCGATTCAGAATCAAAACGATTCAATGAAATTGTTTGGATGTCTGAATTGTGCTTGAATCACATGAATCGCTGCTTGAACTGGATGAATTGTGCGATTCTGGCAATTCATTGAACCAAAACCCTGATTCTACTGGTGCTCCCCTGCTGTTCCCCTGTTTTCTGCATAACTGGGTCAACCCGTTTTTGGGTGAGACCCGGTTTTGAAAAGGCCTGTAAGGACTTGTTATCATTTTTATTTATACTTCATAACCAAATCATCTTACATTCTGTCTCACTTTTACCCTCACCCATCTTCTAAAACCCTATTTGTTTCCTTTTTTTTTTTTACCTTGAAGCCCCACCACCATCTTGAAACCCTAACATCACTTTTACCCTCACCCATCTTCTAAAAGCCTTTTATGTTTCTTAGCTTAAACTTATGATTTTTTGTCATCTATGCTCACATTTTATTATATATAGCATAAAACATACTATTTTTATATTGCTTTGTGAATCTTATTGATTCACAGTTTGCTTCGATTCACTAGTCATAAAATTGACCAATTGATCCACGATATGATTTGCGATTTGATAACCTTGATTTAGAGTATACATTATTTCTGAAACTAGCTGTTTGGACGGCCTTACTAACTTTTTAGGACTTGGGATGTAAAAGTTTGTAGTTAACCATGCTATTTTGTTATGACAATGATGAATGATCTACCTTTGAAGAAGATATCAACAATTTCCTGTTTATGAGTATGAATGTATTCTTACAGTTATATATGATTTCTTGATCATGTGTCAACCTCTTCATCCTCAATGGATTGATTGTCCCTCTCATGGCATATTGGTAGTTACTCCTGACTTTAATGCACACATGCAGCTGTTTTACTAAAGATAATTCCTTGAGGGTGCCACCACAGGTTCAAAAGAAAAATGTATTAAAATAAAGAAAAACAGGAGGTTAGGTAGGTGGTTAGATCTGCTCATATTTACCTGCCTTTAGAAACATGCTTTAGTCAGCAAATATATTTCATGCATGATCTTGCATTCTTATATCTTGTAGCTTCAACAAGCTGGACATGTATAATAGATACAAATTGTCATGTGTTTCTAAAACTGCAGGAGAAGGTACAGGGCTTCTTCGCCTCCATAGTACATACCGTCATGATCTTAAAATTTACAGCTCTGATGAGGGTCGTGTGCAGGTATGGCCTTAATTACATGCATCCTCCCATCCCCCTTGTAAATAAAATTAGAGAAGGTCCAAATGATCTTGATTTGTATTTTTGTTTTACCTTTTGTTATTATGTCTTATTGCTGATGTCTGCAACTTGATCCATCATCTGTGAGCCATTTCTTACAAGGCTTTTGTTATCAGATGTCTGCAGCTGCATTCGCCAAAGGTCTTCTTGACCTAGAGGGGCAGCTGACACCAATCCTGGTTTGTGTTCTGTTCCTCAAGAAATTTTCTTCTCTAGCAAGAAGCTTATAGTACCAATTGGATTTGTTTGAATAAATTAGATACCTGTTTTCTAGGTTTCTCTTGTGAGCAAGGACTCCTCCATGTTGGATGGGCTTGACAATGCCAGTATCGAAATGGAAGAAGCTAAGGTTTGAAATCTGTTCTTTAAGTTGAGACACTTTTTGTTGCTTTCCTTGTTTTAGGAGAATTCCTAATCCTCAATCATTCTCCATTGTATTCCTTTTCCCTCTTATTTTATATTTTATCTTTTTTTTTGTTAGAAAAAGAAATATTATTAAAGGAAGGAGAGAAAATACAAAAGAAGATAAGAAATCCTCAAATGGAAAGAGGAAAGCTAAAAAAAAAACAATAGAACATGAAGAAAATTATTCTATCAATGATTTAAGATAGACTTCCAACTGCTTTGCAAATTTGTTAAACTTATCCCTCGAAAGAAGCCATTAGCTTTAAGCCAAAGCAAGGTAATAAGCAGAATTTTACCCCACACTAGCACCATCGACTGAAAAATCTGTTTAAAAATTCTTGCATTCCTTTCCAACCATAAACACCATAAAACAGCAAGTCTTGCAACTTCCCAAAGAGCAGTTTTTTCCTTCTTCCTCCCAAAACCACAGTATCTAGTAGTAAAGAAACTGTCCAAAGTAGCTGGCCAAACCCACGAAACCCCAAACAAGGAAAAAAAGCTTATTCCATAACTACCAAGCCATCTCACAATGCAAAAACAAATGACTATTGGTCTGAGTTTTTAGAACATAACATACACATGTACGGGGATAGAGCTTTATGAGGTCTGCACACCTGTAACATATTATTAGTATTAATCTTATTCAAAACAGCAGTCCAAACAAAACTTTAATTTTAGAAGGAGCCTTAATCTGCTAAAAAGAATTAAGAAACATGAGTTGTACTTTAATGCACCCAAATTCGAGGCTACAGGAGTCATTTGCATCTTAGGGTTTAATCTTATGTGTGCAGTCTTATCATTCAAATATATTTTCAGTGTTTTGCCGATCCCTCTAGTCTAGTCTCTAACCTTTTTGCCATTTTTCATCCCAATATCTTAGCATTAAACACTGGTGCTAGTCAAGTTAGTTTTGTTACGAAATAGAGATAGAATAGATGACTAATAAGTCATGAGGTTATTTCGTTAGATTATAATACCAGAGATAAGACATAAGTTTGGATAAGTCTACAAGTTATTGAGTTTTATTAGAATTGTACCCCTTGTATATAATGTAATTCAGCCATCTTATTTTATTCAATAAGAATTTCTCCCTAATTCTCTCTACCCTCTCTCTCTACTGTTTCCCCAACTCAAACTCTAATTATTTTCTCGACAAGTTCTTCTAAGCCATACATTAATATTGTTAGTGTGTTTTATTTGTTTGGCTTTCTGGCTTACCTTCTGCTCATTGTTTGGAGGTCTTGGAAAGAGAATTACCTTGCAAGAATTGATTTTTTCAATTACCAAGTTTATGCTTGGGAAAGTTATTTAACGTTAGCTCAAATCTTTTATTTCAGGTCAGACTACTAAAAGAGTCAAAACTTAAAAGATATTTTAGCCTAAATAAAATATTTGTTAGTCACTGATGATGAGATCATTTTGATATTGTGCAACATGAGAGGAGATTTAGGTCATTTCACTTTCAAATCAGTTTTTGATAATTCTTCCCAATGGAATAAATTCTCTAACCTACTCCATTTGTGGCAAGATTGTGCGATACAATTCTGCAAAATGCAAATGGAATTTCTAGAAATACACAAACACACTAATTAGTAAATGAAAGTGATTTAAGGGAATAGAAAGTGGTTTTTGGAGGTTGCAAGACACTTCCGTAAAGAATGTTTATGGTTGTAGACATAACATGGTAATTTTTGGTTGTACAAATACTGGATGCAAGGCCAGTTGCACAATGGCATTGATGCTGACCATTGGGTTGATGACCTCTAGCATTGTTACATTAGAAAGGGGACTAATCCATATCCCCTAAATATTAAATCCAAATTACTAATGATGGATTTCTAGTACTTATTTACATTGCATCCCAACTTTCTCTCACTTTTCAGGTAGATTTGTGTGTCATAGTGAGATTGCTATGTGTTTCATTTTACTTAGTATCTTGGTTGACTTCTTTCTAGGCTCGACTGAATGAGATTATAACCTCTGGTGCAAAATCAGTTCAAAGCAATGGATCACCTGAATTTCCTTGGATGGTTGATGGAGCTGGTTTGCCACCCAATGCATCAGAATTACTGCCCAAGTTGGTAATGTTTTCTTAATATTGCAATGCATCATAGTTTCTAAAATATCATTCCTTATATTTCAGGGGAAAGGATACTTCTGAGTTGATGAAAATAATTTGGGTTCTTTTGCAGTATTGAATTATATTTTTCCCTTTTATCAAAAAGTAAGGAATGTTATTCAAAGCAAATCAGTGCATTTCTTAGGTTGACTCCACTAGTTGGTCGTATCTACCATAATATATTTCCATTTTGAGTTCAGATATTAAGCTTAATATCTTTTAATTTTGTGAGATCGCTTTCTTCACTGTGTGACATTGAACAGTAGTATCATGATATTTTGAGGTCGGGTGTTAATAGTAAATTGTTAAAATTGACTCAAATTTTGATCTGTTCAGTGGAAAGTCCGTCTGAATGACAAATGCTAAAATGAAAGTGGTGTTGCCTAGATTGATTTGAACCATAAAATTTGGAATTACTTCCTGAAGTTCTGTGTCATGCATAAAAAGAGATAATTGAACCTATTTTATCATGAGAAGCAATTAAGACGGAAGATCAGTTTGACATTGCCAAAATGCACTATAACATTCAAAGACTGCATAAGATGTATCTAGGGACATTAGGCATGGTAGATGACAAAGATAAGTTCTCTAAGTTTGAATTGTTACAATCAACTTCATGTCTGCAAGTGGTCTGCAACAAAGTTGAATTTATACTTTGCAAAATCTGGTAAATTTTCAACATTGGAAGAGCCATACCATATTTTTTTTCCCAAGATCATATGTAAGATTTTTCAATATTTAAACTATCTTACTGATAGGATTATGTTCGGCAAATCATTTGCTGTTTTTTGCATCATAGATACTCATAGGATACTGTTCTCACCAATTATTGCTTCTTGATTATAACTTTTAAAGCTCTCTTATGGAGCTAGTCTAGATGATTAGGTAATTATTGATCATATTTCATGCTCCGTTGGTCCTCATATCTTATCAACAGGTAAAGTTGACTAAGAAGGTTACTGAACAAGTAAGACTACTTGCCAAGGTTGAAGATGAGAAACTTACAGAAACGAGCTCATATGATGTAATTCCTCCTTATGACCAAGCAAAGGCACTAGGGAAGACAAATATTGACGTTGATCGTATAGCTGCTGGATTACCATGTGGTAGTGAAGGGTTCCTTTTGATGTATGCTCGGTGGAGAAAGCTTGAACGGGACTTGTATAATGAACGCAAGGAGTAAGTGTTTGCCATTTTTCACTCAATCACATTGCTCCTCATCTTCTCATTTCTTTCTGCTATTAGGGACCTGCAGTTTTTAGATTTGGAATGCCATAAATGCAGAACTGGTTACATATACAGTCAAAATGTCACTTTGGAAACTAGTGAATAGTGAAGATAAAAATCATATTAAATACGCCCTGTAATTTATTTGGGCACTACTTATCTTTCTTTGTTATGTTATATACATGTACTACTCAATCCATCTCATAACCTATTGCATAGTGTGCTTTTGTTTTATTTTGTAATTTGTAGAATGTTAAACAAGGAAAAAGAATGTTTTTTGTTGTAGCTATTTATTGGCTTTCTTTTAATTAACTAAAATGCATATTTAAATGTCATGCATTTTTGTTTTGAATTGATTTTTCCTAGTTACAATTTTGTCTTAAAAACTATAATGGCGATGTAAACAGAGATCACTTGCATTTTGTGGGTAGCCATTGGGCCCCTCCTATAAATTTTCCTTATTTTATCTGTTTGTGTGCATAATGGATTGACCAACACACTAATGTTGTGTTCAATGACAGACGCTTTGATATCACCCAAATTCCTGATGTTTATGATTCATGCAAGTAAGTTATCTCATTTAATCTTGTGACTTTGTGCTAATTTAGTACTTTGCTTTTATGAAATATAGTGAATATGGAGATTGACAATAACTTCTCGCCAAAACTTTATCTATGTCTGAATGTAATCTTATTAGAAAACTGCTGCCATGTCTATTGGAGTTTAGGAACCATTTTAGCAAAATTAAAGGCACAACTGCATGATGTGGAGTATTTGGCTTTATATTATTATTTCCTGTTTCCCTCCACCCTGCTTGGATTTGGTTTTCATTGGTATTATGAGCTCAACTCATTTGGCTATTGTACAGTTGAAGATTGTAAGACGATTAGCAAACAAGGATGTAGGCATCAGATCATCACATATAAGTGATGTCACAATAATTAAGATCAAATCAGAACTCAAATTAGGTAACTGGTAGAAAAGGTGCATATCGTAAGATGTTTTATAGATCTTTGGCGCTACTTATATTGTAACCCATTATAAGTATAGCCTCTTGAATATGTTATTACACATAACCGTCTTGTTAATGCAGGTGGTAATGAATTTTTTTTATGGGTGTTAAAATATATATGATAATTGTAATAATTAAAGTTAGGTTTCTATTAAAAAATAAGTAAAAGTAGGTATTTTGGCAACCTACAGTATATTTGGAATAAAGGTTTAATACTTTGGACAGTTAGAATTTGTTAGCTAAGATTTAAGTTTCCTGTTGGAATAGGATCATTGGTAGGATGTTTTGGAAACTGGACTGGACAATAGACTGAAAAAGTTACTGGTTTATGATTCAGTTGGTTCGACCGGCTTAAAAAATGGCTAAACTGTAGAAACCGGCAGGTTCAATTGAACTAGAACTATGACCTATTCGTGGTTAAACCATCTGGTCTTATTCAGTTTTTAAAACACTGATTGGAGTATCAAGTTAGGATGTATATTCTATTAGGATAAAAATATTTGGATTCGCCTAACTATATAGATAAGCCTTGATGGACTGTTATTATTATTGAGTGGTTATTCCTGTTTTCTGGCCTTTGCTTCTCTTCTTCTCATTCTCGGCTCTCTATCTAAACTTGCTCCTCTCTCTATCCGCTTCCTTTGTCCTAGCCTACTTTTCTTTATCCCAAGCTTCATATTTTTTTTTTTTTTTTGGTCAAGTGTGTTTCTGGATTCTTAACATGGTGGTGAGCTTAAAAGGTGAATGAAACTATGAGTGTTATTTGAGGCCATCAGTCAAATGTTCTTTACTCTTCCATATTTCGAGATACTCTTTAATTTTGATTCCAAGACAAGATCTGCAGTTACATTTAAGTCCTTGGTGGTATGTTGGGAGTTAGGAGGGGAGGGGAGGGAAGACAACAAGAGAGAATGGAAGGTAGAGAAAGGGGGGGGGGATGAATGATGAAGAGATGACTTTCCTTCCCCTTGTTTGGACGTTTAGAAAATCCTCTAAAAACCTCCATATTGGAGGGGCACAAAAATGCTAGTGTTGGAGGATTTTGGGGGGTTCTGGTGGATTAATCATAATCCCTCATTCCTTTCCCCTCCTTTATAGAACTCTCAAACAAGGGAAAGGTTATATAATTACCTTCCCTCTCCTTCCCCTCCATTCCTCTCGGTCCAAACATACCATTAGGTTTTCCCTTTTTTTCTCCTATGCCAATGATTCAATGTTGACTTACACTTCTACAGATATGATCTTTTGCACAATGCACATCTTAATTTGGAAGGACTGGATGAGCTCTTTAAAGTTGCTCAGGTAAATGAGTACATTCTTATATTAAGAGCCTTTGAGGGTTTTTCTGGGTTGCAGTTTTCATCTTCTTTTTGGATCTTGTAACTTTTTCTCTGTTGCTCTTCACTTTTATTTTCTGAGAGAAAACTACTCACTTGTACAACTGCCTAGTCCAAGATATTTTTGACATAATCATTCCAATGGAATTGTACTTTATAAATTATTGAAAGAATCATAATTCATAACTACAATCTATCCCTGCAGAAAATGGGTTGCTGAGAAAAAGTTATTCTCACATATACCATGTTTCCTCTGTATAAATATCAATTGTAGCTCTGATACTCCAACTTCTTTGTTTGCTTAATTGCTCTGCCATTTTATGTGCAGGCACTTGCTGATGGTGTGATTCCAAATGAATATGGAATTAATCCAAAGCAGAAGTTAAAGATTGGCTCAAAGGTAAACAACTGCAATAAGTCATCTCATAATTTGCATTTCATGTCACAGATATTTGAACACTTCCCTTATCCCATTGATGCACAAACAGTGGTCATTCTTCATATGTCAACCTTGGTTAATAGCTGTGAAATTTTCTTCAATAAAGAATGAGATAATCTCACCTCCAGTAAATGAATGGCATGAGAGTTACTAAATGCCATGTATAATTCATGGTGTCATTATGATTCTGAAAATTTCTTTTTCCAGTTTTTTATAGTTGATGAAAGAGTCATATAATGATCCATATTGAAAGGAAATGCTTTATTAGTCTTTTGAAATTGATGCTAGACAGATTATATAACACAATACGTACTATTAAGCTGTCTTCATTCTAGTTAGCAAATGCTCGCATGGTGGCAGATTTTGGGAATTCAGATTTGTGAGCTTCTAGCCAAAATTTTGATAATTATATTCTAAATTAGTCACAGACCAAATTGTTGTATTTGTCATTAACAATGACACACTATAGATTTATTCAGTTTCTTGCACTTATTTTCCTATATGAACATATCATCATATTAAATGCATTGTTACTGTATCTGTATTAGTAATTTGAGCTTTCTGCTTAATTTGATTTGTACTGTTTCAATTCAGATTGCACGTCGTTTATTGGGTAAAATTTTAATTGATCTGAGGAACACACGTGAAGAAGCAATTAGTGTTGCTGAGTTAAAGAGTAACCAAGACACTGGTTCATCTTCCACAAAAACCGAAAAGGAAGATACGGAGGCCAAGTCAAAACCTGTCAATAAGAATGATGACATAAGAAGATCCAGCACGTTGAATGACCCATCAACGGAGCAAGATGATGAAGATGATAAAGAGACCCAATATCGCTTGGATCCGAAGTGTGTATTGTCAGGACCTTATTTGTTTACCTGCATTATTATATTTTGTTCTAATTATCTTCTTATTTTCCACCAGGTATGCAAATGTCAAGACACCTGAACGCCATGTGCGAACACGCCTATACTTCACTTCGGTGAGTGCTATATTTAAAATCACAACAGGGGCACATGTTTTGTTATTTTAATAAGATGTTTACCTGGCTGGGAAAGTATTAAAAGAATGGGCCCTTTTTCATTTTGTAGACAGAAGGTACTTGCATTATCATATACCCATAAATTTAGTGATTTAGCTTGGTCATACGGTTATGGTTATTTAATCTTGCAATTTTGTCCAAACTAATTATTATTGAGAGAAAAGTCGTATGCCAATTATACAAGATGATAAGGAAGCTCAATTGTTCAACTTTGTATACTGGAATATTCTACTTTCTGAATTTTTATTCAGATTGCTTGATGCTGTGTTGATTCGGTAAACAGATCAAGACACAACAAAGTTTATTTATCACAAGAAGTTTTAACTAATCAAATTATATGAAAAGTTTAAGTAGAGATAACTTTATCTAACTGCAAGCACCTAGACATACTAAATTATACATTTTTTTGGTGCACTGCTGCTTATTTGTATATAGTGCTGTCTGAATTTACTTATGTTCTCTCCTTTTCTTTTCTTTTTTTTCGTTTTATTTTTACTGACAGGAATCACATATTCATTCTCTCATGAATGTTCTTCGTTATTGTAATTTGGATGAATCTCTCCGAGGAGAAGAGAGTCTAGTTTGCCTTAATGCCCTAGAGCGCCTATGTAAAACAAAGGAGCTTGACTATATGAGCTACATTGTTCTGAGGATGTTTGAGAACACAGCGGTGGGTCATTTCTACTGGCTGAAGCAGTGACTTGTGGCATTAGAACTGACCATTTTATCATAGTCATCGGTTTTCCAATTGAAATTTATAACCTTTCAGAAGGATCTATCATGATATCTTGACTGGCAAATTCTTTGTCAGGAGTCACAATGTGTGTTGTTTACAAATTTATCTTGTGTTACTGAAACATTTTTTTTTTTTTAAATTTCAAACAGCAGGTGGCTTTAGAAGATCCACAAAGGTTCCGTATAGAGATGGCCTTCAGCCGTGGTGCTGATTTGTCGCCTATGGAGGTAATGATATCCAACTAATATAGCTGCAAAAGATAACTCAGATGTAGGGGGGTTGAATTCTATTCATTAGCTATTACTTTATGGTGTATGGTATGAAAAATGAAACCTATATCAATGCCCAGAGGGTTCAAGATGCTTATGGAATCATTTATATGAAACTTCCCAACAAAACTAGAAGTTTTCTTCATACAAGCTTTATAGAGAGCCTCATTGATCTGAAGAAAATTCTTGTATTGACAGCTTTTTTGCAATGTGAGGATTATCAGTAAACATACTGAAGAATATGTTCCTTTATTTGCAAATCAACTTAAAAAAGGTGTTCAAATAGCTAATGTTTCTTCTGTTTTCATGCTCAACAGAAGAATGACAATGAAGCTGCTTCATTGCATCAGGAGCACACGCTGCCTATCATGGGTCCAGAAAGGCTGCAAGAAATAGGATCATATCTCACGTTAGAAAAATTAGAGGAAATGTTTCGGCCATTTGCAATGCCAGCAGAAGATTTTCCTCCACCATCAACACCCGCCGGATTCTCAGGCTATTTTTCAAAAAGCGTGCTTGAGCGCCTGGTAAATCTTTGGCCTTTCCATAAGCATGCCTTTCCTAATGGGAAGTAGCTAAGAAGACACTTCTATCTCCCACTGTGCTTTTATCTTCTTGTCTCATTTTTCTTGTAATGAGAAAAGCATCGAATGGCCAACCAAAGTGAATTTTGGCTCATTTGGAAAAATTTTGGAACAATGAACAACTTTCAACAACCAAAGAATGCTGTTGGAAGTATTTGAAAGTAGCTATAGTAATTCAAGCAGATAGCAGATCTTTCCAGCCTTTTTTTGATTCATTTGTTCTTTATAACCGGCATTTTCTCACATTGCTGTAAATAAGATTAACCATTAGTAAAATATTCATGCCATAATTCTTTTGATGTTTATAATTCAGTTTTTTCCTCGGGGGTTGGGGTTGCTCCAATAGAATTTATATGATAGTGTTCATCAAATTTAAATGTGTCAATACTTGCAAGAGGAACATAAGTATGTTCATATTATTTCAAATCTCTAGTAGTATTTGGTGAAGCTGGACTGGTTCACATATAAATCAACATTTAGGTATGAGCAAAATAACCATCAGATCCAAACAAAAATTGAGATCAAATCGGTTCAAGTGAACGGGTTCGTTCATGTTAAGAAGAATAAATTTCATCTTAATATAGTATAGGAGCGGGTGGGGACTCTAAATCTGTTCAAACCCAAACCTGACTGAATATATTACCATTTCCAATAAACAGTTGGAATCTTATACGAATGCGAAACGTTGTGCACTAGGTTTTAGACTTAGGTGGTCAGTTAGTAAAAGGATTTGGTTAAATTACAATCAACCTGATTTAAGTCTACAAGGATTGTTCAATTTACTTTCTCGCTTTCAACTTAGTAATTCACTTATGCACCTTCTTAAGGTCACATAACCTTAACGTGACTTGTTTTAACCTTTAAAATCAAAACATAACAATTTTATTGTTTAGTATCAATTATTATTATAAATTAGAGTAATTTATTTATTTTTTTAAAAAAGATGTAAAAAAATTAAGAAAATATAGATAAAAACTATAATTTTGCACGATAAATTTCATTTAAATATGTTGTGGTTGATGTGTTTTAGTATTAATTAAATGTACTAAAATAAGTGATGTGAAAATTACATAATTTATTTTAACTATTAAAATTGGCGACATTCTAATAGAAGAAAATAAATTACAGACTAGTAATAGTCAAAAAACGCACATTGCTTAATATGAAAATACAAGAAAATCAAAGGAGCTGTTAATTTAGCCAAAAATAACCTGGGAATTTTGGCAGCAGAGAACATAAGCGTTGCCATGGGGGGTGTTTTTGGTGCAGTTGGGTTTAACGGCCAAATACGAATCAAACCAAGACATTTCAAAGTCAACTAAATAATTTTTGTATAAAACTAAATCAAACCAATCTTAAGACGCTAGCTTAGTCCATCAGTTAGGAGACACTTTTGTATTAAAAGGAGTACTATACATCTTAAAAACTTTTGTTCATTCCAGTTTGCATAGTTCAAAGCAATCCAATTAACTAATCGAATCGGATGATGTATAGACCCATGTAACATAATCCCATAAACAAAACGACGACAAGCAGGGTCAAAAGCCCCAAAGTCGTAAATCCTAAACATCAACACCATGATCAATAATCGTAGCCAAATTAAGCACTTTTAATCAAATCCAAACGCAATCGGAAACATGCACATATCAATCTTAAAAACAGAGAGAACCAAACAGGGCTTAAGCGGCGGCTTGTAAAGCTCTGTGTTTCTCAATCTTCCTCTCTAACTCATCTTTCTTGGCACCAACCACCCTGTCGATCTCCTTCCCTCCCTTCAACAACACAAACGTCGGCATTGCCTGCACCTGAAATTCCTGAGCCACATCCTGCAATTCGTTTCGTTTCAAAAAAAAAAAAATCAGAAAATTTTGAAATTATTTACTAAAATTGAAATTTGGAGAGAGGATGATTAGAGCATACGGATAACTCGTCAACGTCGAGCTTCACAAATTGAACTTCGGTGAATTTCTCGGCCATGGCGTGAATAGCTGGCTCTATGAATTTACAAGGCCCGCACCACGATGCTGAGAAATCTATCACCAACTAATCCATCAGAAAAAAAAAATTAGAGATTTAGGGTTTCAGATCCGGATTTTGTAAATGGAAATTCAATTGAGAAATGAAGGTACAAGCTGGGCTGAATCTTTGAGTTCGTTGAAATGGAGCTGCCATCGTGCCGATGAGTGAAACGTCAGAACCCGAGAAGGCTCCGAGGACGACGCAGCAGCCCCGGCTGAAGCGTCGCCTCCCAACAGGTTAGAGAGAGTAGAACCCATTCTTTTCGCAGCCTTGCTGTGATCAAACTAGGATTGATACTTTGATGAAAACAAACGCTATTCAAGACAACTTTCAAATAGATATACTTCCATTTTCCTTTTATTTTATTATTTTTTCTAAAGATATTTTTTTGGATCTTCTTTTCCTACGATTTCTGGTCTCAACATGTAGATAAAATTAATAATTTTATTCATCAAATTATCAGTTGTTAGTAAAATAATTCTTAAATTGTAAAAATGAACATAATAATATTTAAATAATATTTTATTAATATAATTTTATCTTTTAATTATATTATTTAAAAATAAAATTTCATGTATAAAATATTATTGAAAAATTATTATAATTATTTATATAATTTAAAAATTATTTTATTAATATTTTATAATTTTAAAGATGAAATTATTAATTTTATCTTATTAAATTTGGATAAAAAAATTTTATTTTATTTTTTTAATTTTGCCGTTAAAAAAATTTGAATGAAAAAAATATGATTTGATATGTACGAATCCTATCTATATTTTCAGTTCCGCATGCCGGGTGGTAGTTTTCTGCTATCAGCAGATTACGTTCCCATTTAATGAATTAGTTCATAATTGTATTATTTGATTTGATTAATATAATACCGACAGAAAAAGCATAATTTATGTCTACTAACGGTACAATTTGGCACTATTAGCACATGAAGAATCTAATTATTTTTTAACATTATCTCATTTGGTGAGCAATATAACAAATTTTCAGTTGGTGAAGTTTTTTTGGAATCAAGATGCACACGTTTCTGCCAATTCATTTCTCCAAACAAGTTAATGACGATTATACCCAGAATAATTTTATCTTTAAAAAAATATTTATTTTCTTAATTTTATTTTTTTAAAAATTAATTTTTTAATTTCATTATTTAATATCTTAATTTGAATGAATTGAATTATACAGTAAAATATTAAATCAATAATAAAATACTGACATGACTTAATAAAATTATTACTTCATACTTAAAAGATGACATAAAAATAAATAGATTTTATTTAAAGTGAAATTATAATTTAAATAAACTGATTTCTATATTATCCAAAAATAAAATTATTGTATTTGATAAACTTTATTATCCTTACACTTTTCAAAATCAATTTGAACACTTAGATATGGATTAAAAAATATTAAATATAGATAAAACTAACAGATAATTTTTTCATAGTAATTATATTTCTTTTTCTAAAAACATGAGATCATATAAAAATTATAAAATAATAATCACATTTAACAGTATAGAAGAATTAACATTAGACATATAAATAAATATTTGATTTTCACTTTGTTGAATGTACTTTTAATAAGATTTATCTGTAATTTTTCAGGTAAAAAGTTGAGTTTTTTTTTTAACAAAATGAAAATAGAATGAAGATGGAGTCCTAGACTGCCTTATATTGTGAAGAGGAAAAAAAAACAAAAGTTGTTTTATTTATTTATTTGTTTAGATTCATATTTAACCAAAATAAAACATTATCTTTCCTTTTAATATCAATGGATTTATTTATTTTTAAAATTTATACGTTTTTTCATATCATTATTTAATGTCAAGGTAGCAATTTCTTTTGATTATATCAGTCTTTTTATTATTAATTTAATAGGTTGATTAATAATATGATTCAATTACTTCAAATTAAAATATTGAATGATAAAATTAAAAAAAATTATTTTAAAGAATGAAATGAAAACATTAAAATACTCTTATTTATATTTAGATCTATGAAATAATTATTTTCATATAAAACCTTTTAATAAAATTTTATATATTAATTATTGCTTTCTATCAAGATCCAATAAATAAATATTGTATAAGCATAAAAGCTACAATACAAAAGCGTAAATCACACGTAAGATAAAATATAAGTAATATACACCCTTACCCTTCCAACATCTCTCATCCCCTTCTTCCTCCTCCCACCCACCCAAAACCACCACCATTACCACTTCATACCACCACAATAGTCAATGTTTACTACGCTCACCTTTTGTCATCATCCTCCTACTTATCACTCACTCTCAATGTTCTATTTCTCATTTTTACCATCTTCATTGTGTATCACCTTCCACTATTATTACTAACGTCTTCAAATAACTTAACATTCTATGTATACTAATATTATGTATCACATAGTATAGAATCTTTTATAATTTATTTCACACCAAATGAGGCCTGAAGTATAGTATGCTAATTTGTGAATTTTAGTATTTTTAATTTAGAATCATCTATCAACAACTTCATATTGATATACTTAAATTAGGACTTAGAAAAAAAATGCAAAATACTGCTTTCAAATGTTGGGTAGTTAGATTTTGTCATCATAAACTTTGAAACTTTGAAAAATAATCATGCAAAATTTGTAATTAATATTCATAATTCATTTAATTTATCATTTTATTAAATAATTTTTTTATAAATTTTTAAATAAAAATATAATATTATTATATATTGATTTATCATATAATTTTCACACATTATTTAATAACTTATTTCAAGTATTTAATTAAAATTTTATATATCTAATTTAATTTCTATTAATTATATAATATAAAAATTATTTAAAAAATAACATGATAAATCAACATTAATTCTTGTTTAAAAAATGTAAAAAAAAAATTATGTCATATAATAAATTAAATAACTAGGAAAATAATAAATATTAATTTCAAATTTTATATATTTTAAGATTTTGATTTTCAAATTTTTAAAGTTAACAGTGACAAGAAGTTGCACGCAATTTCACCACTTTACCTGATCAAATATTTTTATCTACACAAATGTCAAAAAACTGCCGATTGCAACAACAGAAGCAAACAATGCAAGAAAACTAAATAACACAACTTACTTCTATTTATCAACAAGTAGTTTTAGTATCATTAGTAAACTTTTATTTCTTAGCAACTGATTATTCAATAATACTTTGAGGAGAAAATAAGATGTGGCAGCTCTTACAAACCACAAATACACCATACAGACTAACTTAAGCTATCGTTTTAGCCCCAAAAAACAACAAAATAAAATTAAAAAAATATAAATAAAATATAAAAGAAGAAGAAGAATAAGAGCTAACAACTAACTGGGCTAACTACAGCCAACAAACTAATCCTGATTTGATGATAGCATATTTGGGAAATACAGAACTACAGTTGATATGTCACCAGACTCACCAGTATCACAGTTATCGGCCTTCAACTTCATTGAAATGGAACTGGAACACCTTGCTTCTTGTTCACTATGGCCATGGCCAAATATCGGGTACCCATACCGATTGGAACATTTTCATCAGGTCCTTCCCAGAAAGGGGCTTCACCATCACCTACTAACCGCCAGTATCCTGATCTCAGAGATTCAGCCTGTTCATCTGTGCAATTCTGAAGAAGTGCTTCCACACGAAAATTTATTCCAAGAGAGCCAAGAAATTGTGACTGAGTCATAGGCCCGTAGACGGACACATCTGTAAAAAAGTCAAAATGAATTTTTATTGGCAGGTTATATTGGTTTGAAACTAGAGTATATTTGCTGTGCTATTTGGTCCCTCTATTACATAGTATTTCCATCAGCACTACAAGGATATGCACCTGAAGCTTCCTCAGCAGAATGCCTGATGGAAGCAAAATCAACGTATGCACTAAGATCTGCAGATCCAGGATTGTCAAAAATGTCAACAAACTTGTGTTTCCGAATTGCCTGCATAAATGTGGCAGTTGTTATGCTTTCAAGAAAAATAGGGACACCGAGGTATATAAATATATAATGTATCAACCAGACAGCCATGACAACAAGTAAAGATTACAAGAGTGATTTGGCTATGGAAAAATACAATTTGACCATGAAAATTTCATCATATTCACTAACAAGAAACACTGCAATGTAAGTCAATCTAGTGGTGCAAATATTACTTTCTGTTATCATATCTTGAGAAATTATTTGCTCAGTTTGCAAGAATGATGCTTCATGGTGCAGTATAATAGAATCCAGCAACAGCAGGGTACAAGAGATGGAAGATATTATATAGCTCAGAAATTCCCAAGCCGAGATAGGAGAATTAAGCAATTGACATGTAACAAGAAATGTTTTAAACGTAGCTAAATCCACCTCTCAACTTTCCAAAGCACATGAATTCATATAGATGCTCAGATTAACTCCTACAGACGGAGATCAAGCCAGTATCATAATGTTATATCAATTTTGATTAGAAACTTAGCCAATGCTATTTTGTTAATTCCATATTATTTGCAATCTCAGTTTAACTCAAGAATTGTGGTCAGAGAGTAGCTGAACCAGGCCATGACACACCAAAGACACTAAAAGCTAAAAAGTAATAATGTAAGGCACACAAATAGAAAGATGCCAGACCTGGAGACTGTCAGAGACTACTCCATTTGAGCCATAGTCAATGATGAGAGCCCCACCTCCATCGGAACTAATCCTTTTAGCAATAGTTTGAGTCAACTCCATAGCTCTGGGACAAACTTCTATGTGATTAAGTTCTTTGATCTCCTCATTTGAGGCCCACATGCAACGCTTCAATAGAGAGAGTGTTGCAGGTGTAGGATGGGGAGATAGCACAAAACGAAACCTATCCCATTTATGTAAGATGTATCAATTAACTATAGACTCAAGAAACAAAATGTCAAGCAGAATAAATTGTAAGTTGTAACACTTACGATGAATCTTCTGCCACATCCACCATTTTCTCACACCAGCCACGAGATGCTTTCTGCAGACAATAAAATTGATGTGAATCTAATGCAAGAGCAATATAGAGAATAAATGACAGAAAAAATGGATTTAATTTCTGTTCAATACCTGTACATGATATGACACAGTATTCATGAACTGACACAAAGACTGTTTGCCAGGCCTTAGCTCTTTAAATAAGCAAGTTTTAGGGATCATGTAAAGCATACAAAAACAAGCGGCTATTTAGGCTTTACATATCAGTAGACATCTTAACAGAAATTATTACAAAGCCTTTCAATGGCCAACTTAAATTTTCTGTCCACTGTTAAAAGGGAAAAAAAATCAGTTAGATAACATGAATTAGTACAGACAGTTCCACAGTGTCAGTTGCACTGGCTTAGCATGGTTTGTTAGGTGGATTCACACACGCATACAGGCATTCCATCACTTATGGTCCAATTGCACATAACATACAAAATTCAACATCCAGACAGACTAAACTTCAACAAAATGAAGCAGACAAACCTGAAATTGATGAACTGGTAGGGCATCAAAGAACTCATGTGCAATGATGATTGTTGGGACTGGAGAATAACAATATATTGAGAAATTGGTCAGGTCATTATTCAAAAAATGTACCCTAAACAATAACTGAGCTTGGTCATTACATCCTTCAGCATGCAAGAAGCTTTTCATATAACAGCACATAATAAATAAACATTTATGCAAAACTGGGCATGTGCTGCATAGATGTGGGTGCCTGTCCCTCAATATGCACACAGACATGAAAACCATATTCTGAGAGAGCAAAAACAGAGACGCAGAAAGAAGGGGGAATTACATATAAATGCATATTACACTATAAATTACATATTAACTCATGAGCCATGCCACTGGAGTGGTTCAGCACCAATTTACACAATGGCATCTACCTTTTTTTACCTCCATATTTTTTCTGTAGCTATATTGAAATGCTGCCATTTATCTTATCAGCACTAAAAGCATAAAGATATCTGCCTTGCTAAAAGCACTAAAGAATATTATATACTTTCTGTCAGGCCTTTGGATTACAACTAGAAATGAGGTAAATCAAGCAAAATTTGACAGAGTACCTATGGGATTATACAAGATAATGGCATTTTGTTACTTCATTGCTTTTCATATTCATAATTGTTCAATGTCTGCTAGCACGTTTTTGTTGATAAACTTTACATTTATGCAGAAATAGAATAGGTAGGCAACGAACAAGAAGAAACAATGTCATTCTACTTCACCAACGGTGTCCAAACGCCTGTTTCCATTGAGAAAACAATACATACATCCTGAGGGAACCTGCTCCATTGTAGCATGCCATGATACAGGGGTTCCAGCCAAAGAGCTTACAGTTCTTCTATCAGTAGTTTCAGCTGCATTATCTTGATCAACGCACACTAAGTTCTGGTACTGAAGCTTCTGTAAAGCTGGACTACACTCTACCAGGTGTACATGCAACGACTCTATAAAGTTCTTGAATTTTGAAGCACCCTGTAAGAAGTAAAAATATCACGTTATAATAAGGGAGATGTTGCTTTTTATACTTCATTGATACCTAAATATAAATAGGAATTCCAGTTAAAAAAGCATGAAAATATTGAGGGTTCATACCCGAAGAAGATCAACCATAAGAGTTCCCCGTCCTGGTCCCAGCTCAACTAGATTTAGTCTTTGTGGTTGTCCCATTTGTTCCCATAGACACATCACCCATACACCAATCAT
The DNA here is from genome assembly GCA_026873985.1 of Saraca asoca. Lineage (NCBI taxonomy): Eukaryota > Viridiplantae > Streptophyta > Magnoliopsida > Fabales > Fabaceae > Saraca > Saraca asoca. Next base: position 19,659 of record JANHAO010000171.1, read on the forward strand.
CTATTTTCACATAATCAAGTCATGAGAATTCTTCTCTCATTAACAAAATTGGGCATAAATACAAACACAAAGAAATTCAACTAGTTCATGACTCATGAGACATAAGATGCTGAGAATTTAAAGGTTATATTACCTCACCAAACATCTGACTTACTTCAGGGGAGGTTATGAAATCACCTTCTTCTCCAAAAACATCCCGATTGATATAGAATCCAGCTTTAGGATTTGTCAACACTTCCTCCATATACTCGGCTACTGATATTGGCCCCCCACGGAACTGATAATTTAACAATGACGATATGAACAAAATGTCAGGCAAGCAAGCAGATTACATGTATGGAAGGAAAATATTGAAGAAGTGGGAATTCATATAGTTGAATCTATATTTCAATACTACTTGTAGAGGAAAAAAAAGAAAAGAAGAACTGTTTTAATTGTGAATCCGTGATTCATGGGAACTGTTGCATCCATTAGCATATGAGGATGCAAAAACGGTTTAAAAAGAAGAGAGAAAATCCTTAGTCAGTCAAATAACAGCTAGATGTAGAATCTCATCGACAATCAAGTATCAACTCAGTACTCCACTTAAAATAATTGTTATTGAAAATATCCTTCCCACCCAGTGACTTCAAAATCCTTCAAATCCAAATTTATTTTTATTTGGCAGCAAGTACTTCAAAATTGAACTCCTTTTGTGGAATTTTAAATTTGAAGAAGTAGGAAATAAGCGGACAATATTGAAAACGAAAATTTCTGCTCTAATTTATCTTCCATTAAAAGAAAACATAAGAAGAGATTATTAAGTAGATTTTGATCGTCTCAACTACAATTTATCAGAAGCTGACTACAAAAAGGGAACTTTCGTTTCCAGTGGTGCTGAACTTCAGCAAGAACCACTTGGCAGAAAATGAGAACTTATACCCAAAAAAAAAGGAGAAAATTTATCCTTGTATTGATATAAATCCACAGAAAACAGAGAAAAAGCGATGAAAAAAATAAAAAAATCGTCGGGGAAAATCGGAGACAGCAAACCTACCTTGATGATGCCTTTGAGGTGCTTGACGAGATCAGAATCAGAACTGGGCTCGTGAGAATGCTCTGCCATTGATGGAAAAACAGAAAGACAAAAAATTTCACTGCTTGAATATGATATTGGAGGAAACAAGCCAGAACAACGAGGAGAAAAAAAAAACAGATATTTAAGCAAATTACCAGGTGGGTTGTAGAGTCCAGAGCGGTCGATGGAAATTGTAGCAGTGGATGAAGAATCGGGTTCATTTTCTTTTGCATCTTCCAAGTGTTCGACGAAAGATGCTTTGGGAATTTGGGACGATGAAGACGAAGAGGAAGAATGCCTAGAGAACGAAGAAGCAACAGACGGTGCCGCAATGTACGAAGCTGAGTAGGATTTGGAGAGCCGGCGATGGAATGCGGAAGATTGTTGTAGCAGTCTTCTCAGCATTCTGCTTAACTGCTGTTCTGTTCTTTCTAAGCTCGAAACCGCGAACAACCTTGAACCAAGCCAGTCCTTCGGGGGGTATGTTTGGTTCATGGAATGTTTTATTCCCTGGATGTTTTATTTCTGGGAATAAGATTCTCAGGAATGAGACACATGAAAAAGTCTTATAAATATGTTTGGTTGTCATTTCACTTTCTCAGGAATAATTTGGTGCATTCTCAACAAATTTTATTCCCATATTTTAATTAAGGATAATTATGTAAAAACACATGTTAAAATTTTTTTATTCCTTCGGGAATATTTCTTTCCCACCCTCATAGGTGAGAATAAAATTTTTAACTTTCTTTTATAAATTTTATTCCTGGGCATCTTTTATGTTTGGGAATGATTTTTTACCTCTGGTATCAAACATGGGAAACTTTTATTCCCACCTTACTTTCCCAGGAATAAAAAAATATAACTGATACCAAACACACTCTAGGAAGTAGAATAAACCATTTATGTTTGGGGAAAAACATGCAACCCCCCTCTTTCTTTCCCCTGCTCTATTTTTTTTTCAACTTTAAATAATTATATTTAATATCTATAAACTAATTTTTTTTATTTTTTTTCTATTTTAGGATATTTTGATCATTTTAGCGTGATCTACTAGTTTAATATAAATAGAAAAATCTATGAATATGATCTTTACATTTTTATCTTTGTGTTAATATAATATAACATTTAAATTCCTTTTAGAATTATTGAAAAAGACCTTATATGAGTGCAATTACCACTTATCCAAAGTTGAAAGAAATTGATTATTAAAATTAATAATTTGTAGATCTTAAATAAAACTAATCTAAAATTAAAAAGAATATCTTTCATTTTCCCCTTGTTTTAATAAGCATGAGCCATAAAGATTTTTTATACTCATGTGAGTCACTATTTTTTTTTAATCCTTTAAATTTTTTCCTCTTTCTTTTAACTTTTTAGCAAGGTTTGCATTATTAAGTAACTTTTTTATTTTTTATTTATATTTTATTTATTTATTTCACTCTTCTTGCTTTCCATCACATTTGCATTAACTTTTTCTTATATTTTATTATTTTTTAAATAAAAACATTTATCACACTTGACTTTTCAACTTATTCAATATGACCATTAAAGACTAAAAGACTAAAGCTAATAAAATAATGAAGTTTTATAACATGTTAATGTATTACAATTACATATTTATAATACAACAATTGTCTATCATTTAATAAAAAAAACATATTAATAAACTAAGGTATTACAATAACTTATTAAAATATTCTATTTTAATTTTCTCAAAAAAATATATTGTAACATAATAATATATTTACTTTTTTAATTAAAAATTTATCACAATTAAGCATCAAATAAAAATATGACATTTATTATTTAATATTTAACCATTGAATAAAAATATGATATTTGTTAACCTTACGGCACTAGTTAAAGATCATTGTTATTGAAAATATGACATTTTTAAAAATTTATGTACTTTTATTTAATATACTATCAAAATTTTATACTAAATTGAGAGTTAATTACGTAAAAATATAAAATTTTTGAAAAGTTTATATTTTTATTTTCATTAAATATTCCTTAACCAGTGCCTACTAGGGTCCTAAAAATATTACAAATAATGCTACTTGCATTTCCCTTCATTCTCCTTTTCATATAAAAAAAGAAAGTTTTTTTTTATTTGTAAAAAGAAAAGTTGAGTTAACAAATTTTTCTTTACACAAAAAGAGTGAACAAGAGAGTGTAAATAACATTACTTAAATATTACTTTCATTCCATGTAAAAAATATTTTAGAGATAATTTATAACTTTTTAATCCCCAATCATTAATAAGATAAACAATTTAATAAAATATATGAAAATAACATTGAAATTGTCTTTTTATCGAAGGATTGCATTTGATATAAAATTTTTCTTGACACTAAGCACAATGAGAACCTTTATGTATGTAATGTTGTTCTACGGATGTAATTGAGTATAAATCCTAAAGGTAAATGAGTCTATAAATAATAAAAGAATTTTTTTCACTGTTTTGGTACTTTTCTCGACTTTTAGCTATTCAATTGTATTAATAAGATTTCAAGTACTTTTAAACTTTAAACTTACATATCCTAATATTTATGTTGTAAAAAGAAAAATATATCTTCAAAATCTAATCTTATTTTGCTGTATACTTTAAATTTTCAATTTTCAAATGAATTAATACTGTCAATTGGACTTGATTGACTATGCTAATTATTAATTTTCAAATAGCTCATAATTTTATTTTATAATAACTTTATATTTCTTTACTTATGCTATGTTCGGAATCAACTTTTATAAAAATGAATTTAATTCATTTCATTTTAATAGTGAATTCTGATGTTTGGAACAATGTCAAAAATAATGATTTCAATTCATTTGCAAATGAATTCTCTTATTTGGAATATATTGAAAAATGCATGAAATTTAATTAAAAAGTATATTTTAATAGTATCATGATAAATGAATGTTAGAATAAGGGTAAAGCTATTAATATAATATGCATTTCATGTCAAATAAGATGAATTCTAATGAAATCTTTGATAAATTTAATAGATTTTATAATGACACAAATGTAATTAAAATAAAAATTATAAATGAAATGAAGTTTTTTAACTTAAATCCAAACACCGTTTAAACATAAATCCATTTCAAAATGAAATGAAATTTTATTTTTAGACATTCCAAATAACAAACGAATGCACAAAATTTTAATAAAATAAATTAAAATACTTTTCATAATATGGTTGGTAAAGAATAATAACTAAGGAGTAGAATAAGTTTGTGCGCACGGGGACAAATTCTAGTTTTATTGTATTTGTACCTATGCTTATTGCTTACATTTCAAGTGCAAGCGTAACTCCTTGCTCATGGTTTGGCTTCCAAAGACTATATTAAGATGAAAACAATTTTGGTGTACATGAAAATAGTTTGTCAACCATATATGGTTCTCTCACATTGCAAAAACTTTTTTTTTTATTTTTTTACAATTCGAATATTAAGTGGCTTCTCAATTGGTGCTTTTTCGAGGGTGGACCCATTCTTACTATTAGAATAATGCCTAGGGGATGGAAATAAGAAGGGAGGGATTCAAACCTTCACTTATTATCACTAATTGGTATCCATGATCAATGGAACACCATCTATTGACAATGAAAAAACTATCTAAATTTAGTTTAAATAAAATCTTTTGTGAATCTTTGAAGTGAAGATAAGTAATTTGTTTAACTCACTTGAATAAATAGATTAATTAATATGTACACAAACTAATTTAAAATATATTGTACACTAAAACATCTATTTGTGTCTTTATTCATAAATTACTTCAATAAATTAAGTTCATGAATTAAAGAGTTAAATTTCAACAAAAAAAATTGTGAATCATTTATTAAATGAATTAAGGTTAACTAATAGTATATTTAATTTGTAGATTCATCAAAATTAGCTATATTTAACCTATTCCTCCCTTTCGTTCTCATTTCACAAAGATGAATCTTTAGAAAAAGAATGGATATTGAAAAAAGCTATCTGTTTGAAGGCAACACTAGCAAGCATTCCTTCAAGTTCTAGAAGCCAAGATGACAAAAGTATTTGTTTATGAAGAGAGAAAAAGTTGAAACAACTTTGATAATGAGATTATGAAAACAACTTTTCTTAATGTTGAAGACTAATGGGTAGGTTTTGCTATTGATCTAGAACAATTTGAAAATGATTATTTTGATGAATTTGCTCCAATGTCATCCTTTAGTTATGATCAATCATCTTCTAAACAGTTGTTCACTAGCATTTTGTCAACTACAATTGAAAATCAGTTTCATCAAATAATAGTTTCTAAAATAAAAGTTTCTAAATCAAAAGCTTATAAATGTAAAGTTTTAATAATGTAACAAATTGAATTGGAGGCTCAAGTTCAAGATTTGTTCTCTATAGATGCTACTTTGTACAATGAGATTAGCAAGCTAAATTAATGATAAACTCCTATGCTTAGAAAACAAATATTCAAGAGTGAGCAACAATTGAAAGTCTTTGAACAACAAAAACAAGATGCTATTAGCAATTGTCAATGTCATCATTCTGGCACGAATTTGCAAAAATTGATCTCTATAACAAAATTTGGATCTTTTGTTCCTACTTCTATGGGCCATATTAGTTTAATTCTATTTAAGAAAGAAAAAGTCATTAAAGTTTGTTCCAATTGTGGTCAATTAGGGCATATTATAGCAAAATGTATGAATTTGCCTACTAATGATAATTGTCCTTTTTATTTTCAAAGTCAAAATATACAATTGACAAGTACTCTAATACCATTTGTCATACCCTAAGTCTGACTAACTCAAGACAACTGCTAGGCCAAAATCACGTGGCTTGAAATAGTAGTTAAACTGGGTGCTTATATACCATAATCAAGTTTTAAGTCAAGCTTATGTAAGGCTTTAGAGATTGGGACCCCATTCTAGTGGTTGTCCAATAATGCAGCCTACTATCATGCAACCTGACATTGTTTAATTGCAAAAATGTTTAAAGATTTTGATCATTAACTAATATAAGAGTTGAGGACAAGATTACTAAGGACTCTGTTTCTATTATGGATGTTGAACAGATCAAAACTCAACCAATTAGTCTAGAATTTAAGTCAATGGAACAAACCACTCATCCATCAAGCACAAAGAATTCCTTAAATAAAATTATCAAGGTTGGTGTAAGTAAACATAGGAAACTTTTTTTAGTAACAAAATCTCTCAAGGCAAGCTCCATAAAATTGTTTAAGCATAGGGAATCCCATAGTCAAATTATAAAACATTATGGTTTTAGCACAACCTTTTACTTTAAGGGTGCTCATCAACAAGGTTTTACATCAACTTTGCATGGTTCCATGCTCTTGTACAAGCAATATATCAAAACAAGTAAGCATAGATGGCCACCTAAATGTGCATGATATTTCCTAGGTTATATTTAGTTGTGTCTCAATTATTTTATCTTCTATCTTGTAGGTTCAGTTAGCTAAGGGTAATAGATGTTTATTTTTGAATAGGTGATATTTCTTCCTTTTATGTATCTTGTTTCCAGTGCAACATAAAAAAAAAAGTATACTTTAATAATAGGCTTAAAAACATTTTTGGTACCTCTAAAATACAAATTGGTCACATTAATCCATTTTAAAATCATTGTTTAACTTTGGTTGTCCTAATATACAAATTAAATCAATTTTGGTCTACTTAATAAACTACTGTCTATTTCTAGATAGAATTACTAGCATGGCATGCCAAGCTTGTCTATGTTAGTAAAACATTAGCTTTTTTCTTTTCTTTTTTCTCTTCCTCTTCTTCTAGACTTTTTCATAGTTCTAAACTCTTTCTTTTCTCTCTTACCATTCTCTTTTCCTTCACCAACCTAGCCTTGACCATCGTTGACCTTCAACTTGCTGTCAAGTTGGTGTGTGTTGCTGGCATTCTACTTTAGCCCACTTATGTTGGAAAGAAAAATAACTCCAAATTGTTTGTTGGTGGATCTTTTTCTAATGGTTTTCTTTACAAGATATTTTTGCAATAACAATTTAAAACTTTTAATATGGTTAGCTAAGAAAAGTTGACTAATAATATATTTAATTTGTACATTCATAAAGATTAGCTATATTTAACCTATTCCTCCATTTTGTACTCTTTTCATGAAGATGAATCTTTGGAAAACGAACGGGTATTGAAGAAAGCTTGCATTTCCATCTCTTTAAAGGCAACACTAACAAGCATTCCTTTAGATTCTATAAGCCAAGATGACAAAGCTATTTGTTTATAAAGAGAGAAAAAGTTGAAACAATTATTTGATTTTGAGATTTTCTTGATGTTGAAGGCATTTGGGCAGGTTTTGCTATTGAGCTAGAATAATTAGTAAATGATTGTTTTGATGAATTTGCTTGGATTTCATCCTTGGGTTATGATTAATCATTTTCTAAATAGTTGTTCACTAGCATTCTACCAACTACTATTTAGAATCGATTTCATCAAAGGATGATTTCTGAATCAAAAGTTTATAAGAATAAAGTTTTAATGATGTAACAAATTGAATTAGAGGCTTAAGTTCAAGATTTGTTCTCTATAAATGCTGCTTTGTACAACAAGATTGACAAGCTAAATTAAAGCTAAACTACAGTGCTTAGAAAAATGAAGATTCAAGTGTGAGCAATAATTAGTCTTTGAACAACAAAAGCAATATGCTATTAATAATTGTCAATGTCATCATTTTGGCACAAATTTGCAAAAATTGATCTTTGCAACAATATTTGGAGCTTTTGTTCCTATTTTTACAGGCCATACTAATTTAGTTCTATTTAAGAAAAAAAAAAGTTATCAAAGTTTGTTCCAATTGTGGTCAATCATGGCATATTATAGCAAAATGTGTGAAGCTGTCCACTAATGGTAACTGTCCTTTTTATTTTCAAGGTTGAAACATATGATTAGCAAGTGCTCTAATGTTATTTGTCAAACCCTAAGTCTAACTGACCCACTACAACTGCTAGGCCTGAACTATGTATCCTAAAAGAGTAGTCAAACTTGGTACTTATATATCATAATCAAATTTTAAATCTAGCCAATGTAGGGCTTCAAAGGTTGGGACCCCCTTTTTAGTGGTTGTCCAATAATACAATCTATAATCATGTAATCTGACATTGTTCAATTACAAAAAAAACATTTAACGACGTTGATCATCAATATAAAAGCTAAGGATAATGCTAATGAGGACTCTGGTTCTGTTATGAATGTTGAATAGATGAAAATTCAACCAATTAGTCTAGAATTCAAGTCAGTGGAACAAACCTCTCATCCATCAAGCATAAAGAATTCCTCAGATAAAATCATCAAGGTTGTTATAAGTAAACATAGGAAACCTTTCACATAACAAAATCTCTCAAGGCAAGCTCTATAAAATCCTTTAAGCATAAGGAATCCTAAAGGCAAATTATAAAACATGGGTATAGCACAACCTTTTACCTTAAGGATGCTTATTAACAGGGTTTTACTTTAACTTTGCATGGTTCCATGCTCTTGTACAAGCAATACATCAAGACAAGTGAGCATGAATGGTTGCCTAGATGTGTAGGATATTTCATAGGTTATATTTAGTTGTATCTTATAGTTATTTTGTTTTCTATCTTGCAGGTTCTCTCTATGTTCAGGCAATCTAAGGGTAGTAAATGTTTATTTCTAAATAGATGGCCCTTTACATATTTTGTTTCCAATGTAACAAAAAAAGTATACTTTAATAATAAGCTTAAATACATTTTTGGTACCTCTAAAATACAAATTAGTTATATTTGGTCCCTCGTAAAATCATTATTTAATTTTGATTTTCCTAATATACAAATTAAACTAATTTTGGTCTATTTAGCAAACTACTATCTATTTCTAGATGGAAGTACCAACTTGGTAGGCCAAGTTGGAAAAAAAGTGACCTTACTTGTCTACGTTAGCAGAACATTAGCTTTTTTCTTTTTTCCTTTTCATTTTCTTCTAGACTTCTTCATAGTTCTAACATTCTTCTTCTTCTCTCTCAACATTCTTTCTTCCTATGCCAGCCTAGCCTCAACCATCGTTGACCTTTAGTTTGCCATCAAGTTAGTGTATGTCGCTAACATTCTACTCTAGCCCACCTATGTTGGAAAGAAAAAAAAATAACTTCAAACTATTTGTTGGTGTATCCTTTTTAAAGGTTTTCTTTACAAGATATTCTTGCAAAGACAGTTAAATTCTTGTTGTGTGGTTAGTTAAGAAAAATTAACTAATAATATCTTTAACTTGTAGATTCATAAAGATTAGCTATATTTAACTTATTCCCCCCTTTTGTACTCTTTTTATAAAAATGAATCTTTGGAAAAAGAACAGGTATTGAAGAAAGCCAACATTTCCATCTTTTTAAAGGCAACACTAACAAGCATTCCTTTAAGTTCTCCAAGCTAAGATGACAAAGCTATTTGTTTATGAAGAGAGAAAAAGTTGAAATAACAATTTGATTATGAGATTTTATTAATGTTATAGGCTTATGGGCAAGTTTTGCTATTGGGCTAGAACAATTTGTAAATGATTGTTTTGATGAATTTGCTCGGATTTCATCCTTGGGTTTTAATCAATCATTTTCTTAACAATTGTTCACCAACATTTTGTCAATTTTTATTAAGAATTAGTTTCATTAAAAGATGGTTTCTAAATTAAAAGTTAATAAGGATAAAGTTTTAATGATGTAACAAATTGAATTAGAGGCTTAAGTTTTAAGATTTGTTCTCTATAAATGTTGTTTTGTACAATGAGATTGACAAACTAAATTAATGTTAAACTACAGTACTTTGAAAAATAAAGATTCAAGTGTGGGTAATAATTGAAAGTCTTTGAACAATAAAAATAAGATGCAATTAGGAATTGTCAATGTCATCATTTTGGCACGAAGTTGCAAAAATTAATCTTTGCAAAAAGATTTAGAGCTTTTGTTACTACTTCTTCGAGCCATACCATTTTATTTCTATTTAAGAAAGACAAAGTCATTAAAATTTGTTTCAATTGTGGCCAATTAGGGCATATTACAGCAAAATGTGTGAAGTTATCCACTAATGGTAATTGTCTTTTTTATTTTCAAAGTTGAAATATACAATTGGCAAGTGCTCTAATGTCATTTGTCATGCTTCAAGTCTAACAGGCCTAAGACAACTGCAAGGCCTAAACTACGTACCCTAAAAGAGTAGTCAAACTTAGTGCTTATATATCATAATCAAGTTTTAAGTCTAGTCAATATAGGCTTTAAAGGTTAGGACCCCTTCCTAGTTGCTGTCCAATAATACAGCCTATCATCATGTACCCTAACATTATTCAATTACAAAAAAAAAAAACATTTAAAGATGTTAATCATTAGCCCGTTATAAGAGCTAAGGATAATACTAATGAGGACTCTGTTTCTTTTATGAATGTTGAACAGATGGAAACTTAACCAGTTAATCTAGAATTCAAGTCAATGGAACAAATCTCTCATCCGTCAAGCATAGAGAATTTCTCAAATAAAATCACCAAGGTTACCATAAGTAAATATAAGAAACCTTTTCCTATAACAAATATCTCAAGGCAAGCTCCATAAAATCCTTTAAGCATAGGGAATCCTAAAGGCAAATTATAAAACATGGTTTCGTCACAACCTTTTATCTTAGTAATGCTCATCAACAAGGTTCTACATCAACTTTGCATGGTTCTATGCTCTTGTTCAAGCAATACATCAAGACAAGTGAGCATGGACGGTTACCTAGATGTGTAAGATATTTCCTAGGTTATATTTAATTGTATCTCATCATTATTTTGTCTTCTATCTTGCAAGTTTATTTCTCTTTGTAGGTTTACACTATGTTCAGGCTAATTAAAGGTAGTAAATGTTTATTTTTGAATAAGTGGTATTTCTTCCCTTTATGTATCTTGTTTCCAATGTAACATAGAAAAAAAAAGGTATACTTTAATAATAGGCGTAAATACATTTTTTGTCCCTCTAAAATACAAAATAGTTGCATTTGGTCTTTTTTAAAATCATTGTTTAATTTTGGTTCTCATAATATACAAACTAAACTAATTTTGGTCCAATTAATTAATTACTATCTATTTTTAGATGGAATTGCTAGCGTGGCATGTCGATTTTGTTCCATTTGGTGCATGTCACTGATATTTTACTTCTACCTACCTATGTTGGAAAGAAAAAAAATAACTCCAAATTATTTGTTGGTAGATCTTTTTCTGATGGCTTTCCTTATAAGATATTCTTTCAAAGGCATTTAAGGGTTTTTAGTTTGGTTGATTAAGAAAAGTTGCTATAAATCACCACATACATATATCCTACAAAGGTTAACAATCTAACATAATATCTGTCATTATTTTCTTTTTTTTTATACTAATGTCTTCGGATCACTACTTATATCTTCCTAATAGTTCATCAAAATAACAATTTGACTTCCCTAAACAATAATATCTAAATAGAAAAAATAGAAGATGAATATGGTTTGACCATAAGATATGACAACTAACTCCACCTAGCATAAAGGGATTTGCCTAACCCAAAACAAAACCTTGCCATTGTTGTGAACATGTAATCTTATCTAGTGAGATGTAGAGACCACAAGGTTGGGTTTGGTACCCACAAGAATGACACTAGAAGGAGCTACTACTAATGGTGATGGCAACACTTAGAGGCTTGGATGGCAGCGAAGGCTGAAGGCTATGGTGCTGGTGAGGAGAAAAAAGGTGACACATGGCTAGTCTGGAAGAATCAGGAGACAAGGAAGAAGAAAAGAAAAAAGGTGCCAAAGTGGGAGACATAATAGAAATCAATTAGCCATATGAGCAGCCCTATTTATAAATTGACAAAATGTCTCATTGAAATACAAGAGGGATCAAAATTGTTTAAAAATTTTAAGGGATCAAACGTAATCAATTTATATTTAAATGAACCAAAATATAATTAAACTTTAATAGTAATAAATTATTGGAAAAATTAGACAAAAGGCATCAAGTATATTGATCAAAAGTATCAAATATGAATAATGAAATTTTAAATTTTTTTCCAAACTTAGATCATGTTATTTATAGATTAATTCATAAACAAGGAATAATTTAAAGTAACAATTTAAATTATACCTTTTCGAGAGTTATTTTCAGAATCCTTAGCCTCCAAATCTGAATTTAATCTCCAAGTAATTCTACAAACTCTCCAACAAGCTCTACAATCAAGTCTTTTAGATTGCCTTCAGGTAACTTGTTTAGATTTAATCTTTAACACTAATGGTATCCCACACTAACTAATTTGATTCAAAGTCTCCACCAGGTTCATGTAACATGTTGAATAGAAAAATCAACTACTTAGCTTAAGAAATGCTAGCTTTCTAAGAAATCACAAATTTACTAGGGCAAGGTTGATGTTTGAATGCATAGAGGATTTGAGAAGTGAGATCACATAAAGAGAGTTAGCACACAACACATGTGCTAAGGTTTATGTCTTATTCACGTGTGTCTTGGGGTTGGTATTTCACTCTTTTAAATGAAAGAGATTAGAGCATAACAAATAGGAGCAAGCATGAGTGGAGTATAAGTTAGGGTTTCCCTTTGTTTGTGTTATCCACTCATTATATTGCCTTCTTAGCCTTAGAAGTCCACACTTCTTGGTTAGGCCATAATGAGTTCAAACTTATTAACCTTATACTTCCTCTTGTGTGTCCAATAAGTTCAAATATTTTTTTATCAGTCTAAACTCATAAACTCTTTTTTGTAATAATTCTATTTATTTTAATTACTTAAAACAACTTTCTAAGTGAAGAACCATTTCTCTACTTGTGACCTCCTTAGGATTAATATGAATGTTCCACAACATTCAAATATCGACATTGAAAATTTACTACTATTTAGCAATTATAATCTCTATTAAAATTATTAAATCATTGATTAATTAATACTTTTAATCACATTAGAACATTTAATTAATTAATGTTTAAATTTATAATATTTTGTATTTTAACTTTTTCCTCTGACTTTGGTTTAAAGAGATTCTATTATGTATAACCCATTAGATTTCTATACATGTTAGCAATGAATTTATTTACAAGCTTTTATAAGCTTTATTGAATTAAAACTCCTTTTAATTCAAACACAATTTCCCCCAAATTGTTCAAATAAATTCACAGATTATGATTGGCTTTTGGCAAAGCATCATGACCACCCAGATATCAGGAATAAATTTGTGAAAATCAAAACCTTTCGTGATAAGATGTTAGTGTGTAATTCAATCCATTCATCTCTTGATATTCAAATTGGACTTAGGGCATGGTTTAGGTGTTAACCCTAATATGAATATCTAATTTTAAGTGTATATTTGATTATATATTTACAATCATTCATACATAAAACTCCTTTTATGTATCATCAATACATTGGCCTATAATTTTGATCATAGCATAAGTATCAAAATAACTTTTGAATATCTTTCCTTATTATAAAAAAGGATGAATTCTTTCTTAATTAATCACTACTTTTATGTACATCATTTTGTGTTGCACCTAAAATTATTCGTATATATTCTTTAAGAGTGCAAGCCTAGAATAAAATTATAGTAAATGACTCTATATATAAGATATGTGTTGATCTCAAGCATAAGGATCACTTATGTTATCTTTCATATGAGAAGTCTATCGACATGTGGTAATATTTTATATGGTTTCTCATGATAGGTTAATCTAGTCACATGTTCTGTAATATATATCCATATATGTTATCTAGATATCAACATATCAAATAGTGTATAAGGTCACTACATTCTTCTAGAAAAATGTGACATAATATATGTTGATTTACTCATGAATAATTGATATCTTGTTTTCTCAATTATTCAACAATAAGGAATATTTAGAAATATAACTATATGTATAAATTATCTCATAATTATAATCCCAATTGTAATTTATTTATACACAATTATATTTCAAGGACTTTATCCAACATAGTATACATATATCAAAACATATATATGTTTAAAACTAAATTGATAAAAAGGCAAAAACATCATGTTTAGTAAATATGTTAAGATATATAGTATTCATGCCATTATAATTGATTGTCTCTAGGGCATCTGTACTAATATAAATATAATACATAAATATTATGTTTTGTAAATGAGTTAGCATAGCTTTATCTAATTGCAATTTTCCTTCCATTATGATGAGGACCTTTCATTACACTTAATTACTTTTCCTTTTATTATATTGCCCTAAACTACCAAATAGGACTTCACTTTTTGAGATACTTATTTTTAACTTAAAAGCTAGTAACTTCTTGCTCAAGATGTTCAAGTTTTGGGAGATGGGGTGGCCAAATAATCATAACTAATGGTCACATCACTAGTTAATCACAACAAAAGGAAGAAGTTGAGTATAGCTTTGCTCCATAGAAAGGAGCACAAGTAGTTAACTTTATAATAGATATATATCCTTAGGGTTTTGCCATTCAAAACAGCCTTATGAAGCTACTCATGTTGATTATCCTATTAGTTGCAAAGAAATTAAATTTATTTTTAATTATTTTATAAAAATTGATTACAAACAAAATATTAATAAGCTTAACACATTTATTTTATATAATACACCCAACTATATGACCTAAACTAAAATAAGGAATAAAAAATCCCAGTTAAATCACACCTTCTAGTGAGAGAAAATAGTAAAAAATTGCATTTTTGGCATTATAGAAGACAATGTTATATAATTATCTACACACACTCATTCTCATTTACTAATGTCTTGTATGTATGATAATACATTTCATATAAGCAAAGGTGTACTAATATCTAACAATCATTACCAAAATATTATGAAATAGGTTGTTGGCTTATACACTTGAAAAAATCAAAGGTAAATATTAAATTATTAGCACTTAGCAACATTCATATGCCAACTTTTAGCTTAAATCTTTAAGAGGGCTTTTCACAAATAGGTAGCATATGATATGACCAAAATAGTAATTCTAATAAGAAGTAAACAAAGTACACTAAGATGACAAGAGCTACCATGGAAAGGCTAACATTTTTGTATGACTTGTAGATTGCAGAACTGCAACTGATTGTTATGTTGATGAAACCAAAGAAGGAAAAGACATAAAATTTGGTGTTGTCAGTGTCAATGGCGAAAATAAAGAGATGAAAGTAAAATAATAACGGGATCCTTGACATGGAATGATGAGTTGATTGAAACATACTAATTTATATTTGAAATCTTCCAAGCAATTAGTATGTATAATGTAATTTATCACACCCATGTATTTGCATGTGAACCCATTTATTATACTATATAAAAATCAACAGAAGTTGCTAACAAGTGATGCACAAAAATTGCATTTTCTTCCTAAAATAAGAAGTTATTCTTAATCTCATAGCCAAATTAGCTTTGCTTTGTTCATATTTGTGTAAATTTAATTGCCTTTCTATAAACTATATTGCCATGTAAACATAATTAAATTAACAGAAAGATAAGCAAACAGAAACTATAAGTTGCCCATTTTTATGATTTGGGGTGTGCACATGCAGTGACAAACCCAGAAATTTTAGTGAGTGGAAACAATTATTTAAAGTCTCTTTCTATGTTGTAGCATGCCAAATGCTAAATCAAATGTAACACAATTACCAAAAGTAATCCAGACTACTAACATGTTGATAAATAATGACAACCCTTCATTTAATGCAACTTATAGTCCACTTAGATAGTATCATTTAGTGAATTAAAGTTATTAGAATCCCAATTACATTGAAGTCAAGATTTTCTTTAGTTAAATGAACTCCCATCAATTAAATCCAACTATTCACTATTAACAAAAAGCAATTTATAAGCGTATTGCATTTGGTGTAGCAAAATTACTAGTGCACCAGAGAAACCTCATTATTTAAAAATTAATCAACAATTCTTTCCATTTTAGTAATATAATGATATATCCTCAATTAATCAAATTTGTTAAATTAAAAAATTTGATTTAGAGTAGTAACATTTTATTACTGTAAGCATAACTTGATGATGCAATTAATTTATATTTGAACAATGATATATATATACACATAATTTTTTACAATTATTTACATATGTGACAGAATATAAACATATGAAATTGAGTAAATGTGACTAGTCTAAATTATATTCTACTAAGTATACATTATATAACAATCTATAAGGGAAGATGAATAATTATAGCATTACTTTTTTACTTAACTTAGTGTCTTATTCATAAAATTAATGTCTTTTTCAAACCAAAAGATTAACATAAGCAAATTGAAATTTTTTATAGGGGCAAATCAAAATATATATATGCAATTATTTTTAGAAAAATTTCAAGGTTGAAGGGGCAATTGCCTACTCCTTTGAATGTAAGTTTGCCATTGTATATGTCTATATAATATAGGTACATTGATAAGTTAATGCAACTATTTTCTTAGTTGAATATGAGGTGCATCTTTGCATTCACTTTTAGGTTTAGGATTGGTTTGTAACTTTGTATCTATAAAAAATAGTTAAGAAACAAGTTGGGTTATATATTATGAAAAAATAGAATAAAATAAACAAGCTAACATAACTTTCATTGAAAACTATGTTAAGATGGTGATCATTTTTTATTTTTTTTGTTAAATGAAAAGAAATAAAAGAAGTAATTTAGAAATTTTTAGCAAAGAAAAAGGAAAAAAATATAGATTACCTCTTGAAGTTTGGATGAGTGATGAAAATGATATATAAATTTCAAAATCTTATATATAACCCCTTGAACTTTCAGGAAAGAGAACTCGTATATGTTGTTGTTAAAAACTAATAGAGATGAAGTATCTGAGCCACTCGTGATCCCAATCTTCTCTTTTCTCCCTCATTTAATCGTGTTGCTAGACAAAAATCACAATTTATAACCAAACCCTAGGTTGAAAACAAAGCCAAAATGGAAGGATTGCCATCCTTACCTTGAACACTTCTAGCTTGAGTTCAGGGTCTGAATTTGCTTGTGTGGATCTCTTACTATTACTAAGATGACATAGAGCAACAAGAATTTTGGAAGAAGATTTAGCATATGTGCATCAGTTCAGGTAGTTTTTCATATGAAATTTTATTTTGAAAAACTTCTTAGGAAAAAAAAAACTCTTAACTTACTTATATTATAATAATTTTTTAATAGGATAAATTGCTACCATTTCATCTTTTCAATGGTAAATTGTAGGAAGTAAAAACCTTTTATTTCATGACATTTTCATTCCTTTTTTATGATATTTTTAGAAACTATTTCAAACATTAAAATTTTCAATTAGTTATCTTTGATTTTTTTCAACAATTCTAGCGTAAAGTTTGCATTTTTTTTTTGTCAAACTAAATTATGGCATAGTACGAAAGAGAAAAATAAAGGTCAACTTGAATGTCACAAGTAGCTCACATGTGCCAGCTCTATCAATTTTAATAGTAACATATGGTTTCACTTTGTCTGAAAGTTCAGGGGATAATATGTAGGACTTTAAAGTTCATATACTATTTTTATTACTTATCCAAACTTCAGGGTGTAATCTATATTTTCACTAAGAAAAAAGTAGAAAAATTGACTTTGAAAATGATAATAATTTGAGAAAGAAATATGGTTATCATTTTCTAAAACCAAACACAATATGCATGTCAAATATTGACTTTGATAAATGACTTCTAGTATGTTTATGTTGTTAGAATTTTCTAGTGGACTTACATAGTTCAAAGTATTTTAAATAAAATTTGGATTATACAAATGTCAAATTAATATTGTAAACTAGCTCATATTAAGTGATAATATTATCAAACGTAAAATGACACCTAGACTAAAGTGATTTACTAATAGTTGAGCTTATCACTAGGGTTTACTATGATGGATTAATTTAAACTAGTAGGGTTTAGTATACATAAGGTGAGTCTATACTTTCACCCTAAGTTGGTCATGGAATCTTCCCATTAGGATTCATAGACACTTACTCCCATAAAGTTGTTAGGGTTCAAGAAGAGTGCACCTACTAGGATTCATACATATTGAAATTCAAGATCCATAACTTTTTCAAGGTAAGTAATTATGATTTATAATTATTATTGCGACTGCATATTATTTATGTTGTGTAATATTATTTATTTGATCCTGTAATTCATTCAATCTTATAATGCAATTCTTGCATATGTTGTTTAGAGATAATGCCATAAGAATTTTAATGATTTCAAATATTAATTTTATTAGTTTTAAAAGAGTTTTAATTCACTTAATGGAGGAATTCTAGATACATTGTTGTATTCACTGAATGTTGAATTATAAATAAATGATTTCAATGTTACAAAACAAATTCTTGTTTTAATGGCTATGGATAATAGGTTGGGTGTTTGAACATGGGTAAGAGTTTATGAATGAGATGTAGGTTACTGTAACAAATGATATTCCTACATTATAGGCTAAAGGTTTTGGACTCTCCTATAAATATTTCCATTAGTCCTAAGTGAGGCATGCACCAAAAAAAAAAAAAATACAACCTGGCTAAAAGTAGCAAGCTAATCACTTGTAGAAATTTCTTGTATTCATATTATTCTTTTTATATCTTTTGACTTACATTAATAATAAGGCACTTCACATATATGGAGAAGTCTAATGACTTGTGGAGAAAGTTCGTGGTGTTTGGAGATGGTTCATGACCTATAAAGAAAGTTTAAGACAGATGGAGAAGGTTCATGACTTGGGAGGAAATCTTGTTAAGTGGCAAATCATATTCTAATAGCAACATTTGATAACCTTTTATGATTATTTTCCTTATTTTATATTATGCAAAAAATCTATTATTTCTTATAATTATAAGTGATTAAGTCTCTACAAGATATATAATTCTCATATAAGCTCGAAGGATATAATATTATGATTATTTTCCTGTATTAATTACTTATAATGATGCTTATTTTAAATTTCAAAATCTTCAATGGGTAATACAATTGTTGTGTTTTATTCTTATTTTATATTTTGCTTTTATGTTGCATGTTAATTTTATTATTGTTTCATATTTCGCTAAACTCTTAACAGGTAATGCAGATATATGAGTATTTTGATTTTATATTGTTTAGTTTTATTATTGCTTCATGTTTCACAAAATTTCTAACAGAAATGTGAATATATATATCTTTTGATTGTCTGGTATTTTTGTTATTGTTTTATGTATCATAAAATCTCCAATGGGTAATGTGGATATATGTGTATTTTAATTATTTAATAATTTTCTTATCATTTTATGTTTCACAAAGTCTCTAATGATATAGATCTTTTGATAATTCTCATAAATCCCCAATGGGTAAGTGGAAATTATTAAGTTTTCTAAAAATCTAGTTTTTGTTATCATGAATCCCTAACGGGTAAGTGACTGTTCTCAAATAATGTGAATTGATAATCTCTTTTTCTATGCCTAATGATGGATCTATATTTGTTGATCTTCTCAAATCTAATGTATTGAATGATATTAATTATGTGGATTGGATTAAAAAATTGATATGATCTTGACCTTACATGATTGTAAGGATATTATATGTGTGGAATAGGCACCTATCTTTCCCTAACCAATGACTTATAAGAATAATATGATTGATGATAATAAATAGTATGACTGGGATTTGAAGAGTTATAATAATTGAAAATTGGTTACTAACATTCTCAAATCTTATACTAAAATTAGATTTTAATTAAGAAAGGGGGAGCAGTAAGAATTAAACCCTTTACCTCTAAATTAAAGAAGGTCTAATACTGTGTTGAGTGACAGTAGTCTTAATAAAACTTTTCATATACCTATTTTCTACACATACACCACAAAAGAAATTTTAGATAATTAAAGGCTAAATAAAAAAAGGGTCTAACTCTCATGTGAGTAATTTGTAGAAAAGATTCACTAAATCAACATGTGTAGAAGGATTAATATGAGAAAACATGTGAATGAATATGTTATTATCGGTTATGAAGAGTTTAAGTTTTATGGTAAAATTCTAGATGAGAAAACTATAGCCTTTACTATTATAAAATCTATGCCAAAGTTATATAAGTTTATTGAAGATTTTGTACTTTAGTTAAGTTTCATTAGAGAGTTTTACCATCTTATTTATAAATTTGATCATTAAAAGTGTAGAAATGTTGTTGGAAAGCCTAATGGAATTATCAAATATTCGCTTTTTAGTTAATAATTGGAACCAAATAAGTGCGTTAATAAGAAAGGGGATGAAATCTAAATTTCAAAATTATACAAATTTCTTTTTCAGAAGAATATGATGGTTATTGTGTTATGAACATACTACTACGATAGAAAAGATTATCAAATAAAAAAAAACATAAAATAAAATAGAGTCTAAGTGAAGTGAGTCTTTTCTTCTAAAATGTTATGTTCCCTATGTTGAACCTTTTAGTTGATAGGCTAATTCAAAAGTTACTATTCATGCATTTATTGATTTTCATAGGTTTAGAAAAATCAAGGAAATTGATGCTAGATAAAATTGTATTTATACAAACAATGATGATAAAACTCCTTTCAAGGACTTAGGACTTATGAGTTAAAGACAAAATACAATAAAGCCATTTTCATGGAGTATTGTTTTTTTTTTGTCTCATTAATAATAGGAAAAAATAGATTGTTAGTTGTTTAGAGAAATTTAAATTTTCTTTTGAGATAAAAGCTTGTCATATATGAAAAAGATGAAATTGCATTAAAAGAATATAGAAAGTTGGAGATATATCAAGTTAATTTACAGAAAAATATTGTGAATGAATTTTCTAATATTCAATCTAATGAATTTTATCTCTATCATATTTGTTTTAGTTATATTAGTATTCATATTTGTAAGGATATTTGACTAAGGAAAGCTTGCTAGAAATGATGAGAAAAAGGAATTTATAATCTATAAAAGTTGTTTCTATAGAAAAAATGATTAAGAGTCCATTTGGCACAAGTAGTTAATATGTTAATTGATAAACTAGCTGTTAATTGTTTTACTAGCTACTAGCTATTAGCTATTAGCTGAAACTTAATAAACTAGTTGATTATATTAGAAGTATTTGATAAAATTAGTTGTTAAACTAATTTATAAATATAAAATATTGTAAAAGGATGTTAATATCAACAAATAGTATATGTAGTAAATTAATTCATATTTATTTGATAACAAAGTCTATTGATGTAATTAAGATATTCAAAATATGAATAAAATTATCTAAATTGTAATTAATTATATTTAAGACATCATACATATATTTTCTTTATTTATTTAGTTACTTATTCTTATTTATTTATATTGAATTAATGGGCATTAGTCAAATATACAATGATATGTGATTTTTTTTTTGTCCTCTTTAACTTTATGAAAAAAATAAACATTGAAAATAGTATGATCTTAAAAAAGATAAGCATTGAAAATGAGAGTTTTTAATTAATTAGGACAAAAATTGTCAATTAATCAAAAGAAAAGGAATAAATTAGAAAAAAAAGAATTGAAAAATCTATTCTAATAAGTTATACATTACCTGGGATTGCTTCTTTAAAAAAAAGGTTTTTTTTCCCAAAATTTTTTTTCAAAAAAACTAGTATACCAAACACCTCTAAAATATGAAAAAGAGCTATTTAACTAAGTCAACAAGTTAAAAATTAGTTTTTTTGGTGTGCTAGATGCACATTAAGTTTCCTTTCCCTTCAAAAGCTGATAAAGTGAAAATATTTTTTAATATAATCCATTTGCATGATTATGGTTATATGACTGTACATATTAGAGATGGTCGTTTTTATTTTATAACATTTATTTATGATTTTTAAAACATGTAGGTCATACCTTTTACATAAGATGAGCGAGCAATAAAATTTTGTAAATAATTCAAGTTAGAAGTAGTGAATACCACTAAAAGAAGGCTTAAGAAACTTTTTTAAGTAAGAGTGAATATTAATTTATTGGTTTGGTGATTTTATAATAAGAAAAGTATTGTTCATTTACTTAGTATGCCACATATACAATAGAATGGAATTGCAAAAAAGTGCAATAGTATGCCACATAATTTTGGCTCGTGCCATTTTACCTGCTACTTTTTGGATGGGTTATCCTCACTATTGTTTACATTCTAAATAAAGATCCTTTTATATCTATAGAGAAGACTTCTAAGTTGAATTACATGAAAGTTTGGGATTGTGTTTCCTATGTTATTATACCCAAACCTAGTAAAATAAATTTATTGCAAAAGCAAAAAGGTGTTTATTAGTTATCCAAAGTAATTAAAAGGGTATAGGTTGTATGATGTAATAGATAAGATGATCATTGAGAGCATAGATATGAAATTTATTGAAGAATATTTTGATTGTAATTATATTCTCAAAGAAAAGTCATTCTTATAGAAGAGTGATCATAAAGCTATTAAAAGAAGTGACAAAGTGATAAATTTATATCTTAAACAAGTTTCTAAATAATGCAATCTTATATCCCATAAAATTATTGAAGCATATGATTTTGTTTAAAATTATGAGAATTATTGAGTATATATGAAAATAGTGGAAGCTAAAATTATTATTTTGATTCTATATCTAAACTATATTCTTTTACCGTATAAAGATATATGTTTTGTTATGGATATAGAAAAAAATTGACCTTTTCATATGATTGAAATAAAAGATTTAGATGAATCCACAAATATACTTAATATCAAAATTATCCAAGAGATGGCACAAAAAACAAAAACTTAGTTTGTCTTAGAAAAATATATGAATACTCTTTTGTATTGGTTTAAGATGGATTATTGCTATGATGGTGATATTTCTTATGACTTGTTAAAAAAGTTATAAAAGACTATCATATTACTTCTTTTTATAATCTTAATGAATCCCTATTTTCATATGCTTGTATCCTATTACTTCTTAAGATAGGCTTAATGGAGCTTGTTTTGATATGTTATGTCCTGTTACTTTCTAAGACAATCTTAATAAAGCCTTGTTTCCATATGCTTATGGTTGAAGAAGTTATATATGTGCTTTAATATGCATTAGGCTTAATCTTTCCTATTAACTATGAATTCTTAGCAAGTTTTGATCTTGTTTTACAAAGAGTCACTATGTAACACCCTCTAAGGTTAATCTAACTGGACTCTAACACGGGTCTGGAAGAAAGACTAGTTGAACATGGGCTCGATCCCTAGGGGTAGAACAATCGATCAACCAGGTCTTAAAAGGTAGTCGATTGGTCGGAGTCAGGTCAAACAAAACCCAACACATGAATTTGAAGTCACAAAATCCTATTGTAGTCAACCATTGACCAGAGATAAAACCTTGTCAAGAAAAAGTCTCTAACACGGGTTAATCTAATTGGACTCTAATACGGGTTTGGAAGAGAGACCGGTTAAACATGGGCTCGATCCTTAGAGGTAGAACAATGGATCAACCAGGTCTTAAGAGGTGGTTGATTGGTCGGAGTTAGGTCAGACAAAATTCAATACATGAAATTTGAGGTCACAAAATCCTATTGTAGTTAACCATTGACCAGAGTTGAAACCTTGTCAAGAAGAAGTCTCAGTGCACTTTCGATTCAAAAACATGAATTTGAGGTAAAACAATCAAATCAAATGTTAATTTAATTCTCTTTTATCTCATATCTACATTTTATTAAGGATTTAATTAGTTCATTTTTTAGGTCGTAATGATTATGACAATATATCTAAGCCTAGGATCAAGGTTAAAATTAATATTGGAGATAGGCTCATGTGTTGTAGGTCCTAGAGATTCCCTATGATTAGGTGAGTGAGAATTCTATCATCTGACTTCCTTTTTGTATAACATTATTTTGAAAATTACCTTAAACTATTTTTGATGTGTTTGTTAGTGGAGATTTGGCCTAAGAAATTACATGACTATAAATGATGAAATAATGTTAAACCTACAAATCAGGAATAGAACTGGAAAAGTTAATGTATATGTTTTTAGATATCAACTTAGATTCACATGGGAAATAGATTTAGGATAGAAATTTAAGAATTTTTTTCCTACCTAATTATGTGTATATATGTTTAAATGTTTGTATGCAATGGGACAATAAATAGGAAACTAGTATGGAATTCAAGTTGTGGATATTCTTAGGAATTCCAACTTTGCATATTCATATTAGCATAAATTTATCAACATAGAAATTTAGATTAGTCCTATTTTCATATCATATGAATTCCATGGAATTTCATTACAAGTTCGTTTTATGTTTTCGAGTTTAATTTCTTCAAATTATCATTTTGTGTTTTCCACAAGTTTCTTAACAAATATTATCTATGAAAATGTTTATTCAAATATTTTTTATTTAAATTATTCTATGATATAAATTTTCTCAGTTTAACAGAATTAATTATTTTATTTAAATTATTTATACCAATTATTATTTTATTTTAAAACTCATTTATCTTATTATAATGAATCCAAATTTCCTTTACATTTTAAATATACATTTTGCTTTTGAAGAATAAAAACATTTCTTAAAGAAATATATTTGTATATATTTTCATTTCATGAGCATTTAATGTGCATTAGAAAGATTGGGATACGTTAGGAATTGAAGAAAGATATAGTAGACCAGTCATCAAGGGTAGTAGAAAGGAATTCAATAAGCATTATGTAAGGAAATAAAAACTTCAGAGACGTTTGGGTTTGAGAACTAGAATGCAAAGGTGAAAGCGGAAAGACCTACATGTACAATGAGATGTATTAGTTATTCATGAAATTATATTACACATGGCGAAAGACTGCTTGTGATCAAGTGCGGTGTAGGAAGGCATAAACTCAGCAATTTATAGAAATTTTAGTAATGTCCCATGGGACATATCAGTTATTAGCAAACATCGCTCTTCTAGTAATCACTAAATGCTTGTATAATTTGTTTATAGGTCTTACAAGGTTAATTGGATGATAGAACCTTCGTAAGAAAATTCCATGAGTAAGTACACGAGTATAGAAAAGTATGATAGTATTGGTAAAATTAAGGATAGTCAATAAAAATGAGGAAATTAGTTGAAAGAAATATCAAAGATGAATGTATTTTTATGGAATATATTAATATTCACGTTTTTCCATATACTATATATCCATGTTATATGAATTAACTTACATGTATAGCCAAAATGTTTTCAATTTAAAGAAGGGTAAGCTTTTTCTGCTCATAGAGTATTTAGGTTATATTCACCCTATTCATTAACTTAAAACATTTTTTAATTTAATGAATTTATGGAAGTTATCTTAATTACAAGATACTTTATAGATTGCACATGTTTGAAAACTAAATGCGTGGTTCTTTTGATATATTTTAGTGGTTAGTATCCATCAAATTAGGCAATGGATCCTTAGTTATGGATATGATTTTCAAAAAAAGGATTTATTTATTTCAAATAACTAAAAATTAATTGTCTAAAATGGTTTTCAATAAATCTTGCATATCATGAGTTTTAGATTAAAAAAAAGCCTAAAAGTCATATTTTTCACACCATTTTCATTTTTTAAATTATGAAAGGATTTTCAATAAAGGATTGCTCATGAGTTCGCAGGTCACCATAGGTTGATTCATGCTAATCACACCTTTAGATTGCAGGATATCACACATTGGGAAAGGGAAAAGCAAGCATTTGAAGCATATTATGTCATGTGATTTGACTGAATAATTTGATTAGTTATAACAGATTGGTTACTTAAATTTTGATCATAAGGTTGTGTGGATACATGAAAGTTAATTAATATGTTTGTGTTTATGTTTGATTAAGGTATAATATCTTAGAAAATTAAAAAAATAATATTGTGTAGACCAATCTACTATGAAAGACTAAGTATGTCACTATTAATATAGCTTCAAAGATATGGTATATCTTATGAAATTTTTTGATAAGTCTTCATGTAGTACCATGTTTAGAGTGACCCATAGTGATCCTCTGTGATAATTATTTAGTTTTGATAATTGTGAAGAATTTTATGAGTTACTCTAAGATAAAGAATATTAAAGATAATATCATTAATTTAAGAAAGGAAGGAATAGCAAGAAGTTATTATAGATAATATATCATTGATAACTTAGCAGATTCATCCACTAAGGCTCTTAGTAAAATTATATTTAAAATATATGTTTGTTCCTTTATGATACATATACTCTGAAATGAATGAATGTCCTAATATTTAACTTCTCTATCAGGTATATACTTGCATGCATATATAAGAGAGTTTCGATGGAGAGGAAAGGTTGGGTCTCAAATGATTCAAGCCTATGGAATGTTTGGGGTGCATCTTCTTAGTGGCTAATACTCAAATCAGAATACAACTTTACCCGAGTTGCTAAATTCTGAGTATGAAATAAACGTATTGAGGTTTATTCCATGGAATATGTCTTGTGATGGTTTTGTTGAGCGCCTATGGTAACGTCTCGAGATTCAACTTCTCTATCAAGTATATACCTACGAGTATATATGAGAGGGTCTTAATAGAGAGGGATAATTGAATCTCATATTATTCATACCTATGGACTGTTTGGGGGCACATTTCTTTAGTCGCTAATACTTAAATCGAAAAGCAATTTTATCCGAGTTGCTAGATTCTGTGTATGATATAAATGATGGACCAATCCAAAATTCAGCTTCAATCTCTAAATGGATGGTTTATATTTTACATAAGCTTGGGTTAACTATGCAAAATTTATACCAAAAGATTTTAGATAATACTTATTATTATGGCATTATAGATATTATATTGTGCTTTGAAATCAAGTGGGAGATTGTAAGAATTTTGTGGTTTCAAATATTAATTTTATTAGTTTTAAAAGAGTTTTATTTACGTAGTCGAGAAATTTTAAATACATTGTTGTATTCTCTAAATATTGAATTATAAATGAATGATTTCAATATTACAAAATAGATTCATGTTTTAGTGGACATGAATAATGGGTTGGGTGCTTGAATGCAAATAAAAGTTCATGAATGAGTTGTAGGTTATTTTGGTCAATAGTATTCTTACATTGGAGGCTAACTATCTTAAACTTTCCCATAAGTACCTCTATTGGTTCTACCAATAAGGCATGCAAAAAAATATTGTCTGATTGAAAATAGCAAACTAGTCATTTATAAAAATTTATTATATTTATATTATTCTTTTTATATCTTTTGATTTACATTAAGGATGAGGCATCTCATATATATATAGAAGTATAATAATCTATGGAGAAAGTTCGTGTCTTTTGGAGATAATTCGTAATCTTGAGAGAAAATCTAATATACATGGAGAAGGTTCTTAATTTAGAAGAGATCCTGTTAAGTTGAAATTACATTCTAATTACAACATTTGATAACCTTTCATGATTATTTAATTTATTATTATTTTTCTTATTTTATATTATACGAAAATTTATTATTTCTTACCAATGCAAAGTAAATGGAATAATGAAAATGACTATATGATGAAATGAAACTCAAGCATATGTATATACTTTTTTATGACTTGGGTAATATTATTGTGTTATATACAAAAAATGGCTTCGAGAGGTCGTAAGTCCCAGATACGCCAAAGGCACTTAGCAAGCTTCGCTTCGCCTATCAGAAAGCGGCACAACGAAGTTGTCCTGGCACCATCCTGTGAAGCAAGCCCTCGCCTCGCGAGGTAGCGACCTAGCGATCTAGCGAGAAGGTCACAAGACCCGCTCGCCAAGCAGCCAATCACTCTGCTCAAGCCCGCTACCTCGCTACAGTAGTACCAAGCTCGCTACAGCAGGTCCCCATGATAACCCTGAGCCAGGACCTCCCGCTCAGGATGTACAGCACCTCGCTTGGCGCAACAGTACCAAGTAGCAGACTCCGACAGGCTCAAGTCTACAGCCGATCAAAGGGGCCCACCCCGCAGCCTATATTTTGTAGTAGCCAAATTGTAGCCTTTTGCTATCTTTTCCATTTATATCTTGATGTAACACAACTATAGCTTGTAATTAATGCATGTAATTCCTCCTTCCTCTATAAATAGGATTGCATTGTTAGAAGAGAGGAGGAGAGGCCAAACTCTATAAGCAAAAGCTATACTAAAATCATTTCTCAGCACATTAATAAAATCTTCGCCGTGAACGTAGGGTCCGATACCATCCGGATTTAGCCAAACCACGTTAAACTCGCTATCTCTCCATCCCTTCTTCCTCTTGGTCTATCTTCCTCTGCACTTCGGAAGTAGCATTGGATCCCTGAACTCTTCCCTGTTGGCTGAAGTTTGGGTCTTCTACATGAACCAAATTTCATCGTCAACATTTTGGCACCGTTTGTGGGGACCATCTACTCTTTGAAGTCTCCATTGCAGCCCAATAATGGCCAGAGGAAGAACTACTCGGAGCTTCACCACTCTAGCCTTCTAACCGATGGACACTCCTATTGTGGGGGCTCACCAATAGTTTGTTGCTGCTCCTGAAACTCAAGAGGCACAAATGTCTAGCCAATCTCATCCGACACTCGAAAGCACGGTAAGAGAGCTGATGGAAATCATCAAAGCGCTGGTGCAGGCTAACTCAGAGCATGCAGAGACAAGAAGAACTCATGCTACAACTTCAGCAACTTGGCAAAGAGGCTCAAAAGGAAACTCATGAAGATCATGATAGCTAGCAACTGGGGGGCTCTCAACGAGCAGGAAGCTCCACCCCTCAGTCTGAGACATAGAACCGGATAATGGAGGAGGTCCTCCGCAGGCTCAAACGGCTAGAAGAGTATCCATAACCTCAGAACCATCAGCCTCGTAGCAAGGAAAGCTCCCCATTCTCTATGGAGATCGAGACGTAACCTCTCCCACAGAAACTCAAAGTGCCTACTATCTCGCTGTACGATGGGAACAACAACCCGAGCGACCACCTGAACGCGTTCAATATTCAAATGGACCTCCAAACAATTGACCCCCTGGTGAAGTGTCGTGTCTTTCCTCCTACATTAGAGGGAATACCTCGGGCATGGTTTAGGCACCTCCCGGCTCGCAGCATTGGCAGCTGGGAAGAATGCCAAAGGAAATTTGTTGACTAATACCGAGTGCTGAAGAAATAACTCGTACCTCTTTGCCATCATACAATAATTTTTCAGTGCAAGGACGAGCCGCTCAAGGACTATATAACCCGATTCAGGCATGAGGCCAACTCTATAGAGAATCCTTCAGAGGAAAGCATTCTAATGGCTATCTCAGAGGAACTTCATAAAGATGAAAAATTGTACCAAAGCCTCTACAAGTCCCCCACTCGAGACCTCGCTGAATTCTATGATCGGGCAACCAAATAAATAAGATGGGAAGAAATTTTCGGAATGGAGGAACCCAAGCATAAAGCAGGCCATAGTGGTCCCACCGCAAGCAAAAAGAGGGGTAGCGAGAGTCACAACGACCCCACTCCTCATCTCGTGAAAAAGGTGAAACCTCAATGACCTGAAGGCTGCTTTGAGAGCTACAGCATCCTATCAGACACACAGGATCGAATCTTTGCCACAGAAAGGTATAACGAGGACTTCGGAATGCCCAGATCATTGAGGGCACCATCAAGTCCAGAGACCAAAGAAGATTTTATGCTTACCACAATGAGGCTGACACACCACCTAAGAGTGTCAAGCGCTGAAAAATGCCATAGAAGACTTCATCAGAAGAGGCCGACTACAGGATTATGTGGCAAGACCATTTAGACAGCGCACTCAGCAGGCTCAGTGAGTTGTCACCCAAGAGCCTGAGCCCTCCATCAGAATCATATTCTGATCCTATATCATTCATTTGTCATCAATGATGACTAATTGTATCACCCGTTGTACGCTGAATTTATGTAAGTCACTGATTGGCCTAGCATTATCTAAACAAAGAGTTTTCACTCCGTCATTGCTATCTAGCTACAGCAAATGATTTTCACTCGCTACAGCATTATTGTGCAATCTTGCTACAGTGAACAATTTTCACCTCGCCACAGCATTACTGTGCAATCTCGTGTTAGTATAGATGGGTGCCCTAGACCAATTTGATTGAGTGTTATTGCATCCACAATTATACATTCTGTGGATTTAGATAAAGGATGACTATTCATCTTAGAATGCATATGGTTCATGCATATATAAGATGAAGCCCATGGTGAGAAGTTAACTCATTCAA
>JANHAO010000172.1:0-48752 GCA_026873985.1 Saraca asoca
CCAGAAAGGCTGTATTTTTACTAGTTTCAGTTTTGAATCCTCCCAACGTTCAGAAACTGATTTGCCATAAACCATTTTTATGTCTGCTTAATTTCCTTGTCTCCTAACGTTCAAAACCTATGATAAATTGTTATTATGGTGTGCCCAACGTTCACTGCTTTGGAGCCTATAAATACAGAACTCCAGAACTACTTCAGACATAAGAACAAATTCTCCTCTCTGCTCTGCTCTCCTGGGTTTCTGCATTTTGGGTTCCTGCTGTTCTGCTAGCCTTGCTTATGCAAGAAGGGTTTGCTTAATCCTGGGGAGTTGCCGTATTAAATCGTGTGTGACGGAATAGCTCTTAAGGACAGTGTCCTTTGACATGACTCAGACCAAGTTTTATGTGCTGCTTCCAACGATTTTACAACATAAATTACTCATTTTAGTATGCACTTGCAACTTAACCCAACTAATCCCATAAAAGAAATTATAAGCCCCAAATCTCATTAAAAAGGTTCAAGCATAAGCTATCACTAATATAAGATCAATTAAAACTATTATAAGTGTATAAATTATCTTATAACTCATCCAATCAGTTCCTTGCAGCAAAAATCTAAATGCTTTGCTATTGTTGTCACGAAATGCCCCTAATTTCCCCCAAATCCACATAATTTGGTTCCCCCACATATATAAATATATTAAGGCATTTAAACCATGTAAAATTTATCTCAAATGTGACTAAAATAGTCCCATGGACAATAATTATTGATCAAACCTCCTCTTTAAAGTTGATCTATGAATTTGTTTAAAACATAGATGCTTGTTTGATTCTCGATGAGGAGGTTTGATTTTGTGAAAAATTTAAGGGAAAGTGGAGGATTTAGAGATGGGTTGAAAGAGAAATGATGATGAGAGGTGAGAGTTTCTGAAATTCTTTAGGAAAAAGTGAGAGGGTGTTGATTAACCAAAGGGAAAAGAAATTAGAAAGGAATTTTTATGATACTTTGGACAATTTGGCCCTTTCATTAGATAGAAGCTCAATTGTAGTTGATGGCTATTAGAACTAGCCAAAAATAGTACTAAACTACCAAAGTTAGCAGTTAGGATGAGTCCAGGTCATATCCAAAGAGATTGGTGATCTATTTTGTATGTATTATAGTATGAAATGGTGGTGGTTTAACTACCTAATTACAAATAAGAATTGAACTAAATAGGTGGCACAGAGAGCAAAACAAAATTAGAAACAAAGGGAATTTACATGTAGGAAAGCTTAATCCAAGGGACTATTATAACCAATTCATTAACTAATTATTAACTCTATTATTCCACTCCCATTTTGACTGCCTAACTAAGATATTAATTAAGCCTAATACCTAAATAATCCTTATTAATTTACTCTTAACTAGGTAACCAAACCTAGCACCTAATTGCCTCTTATTGCTAAATCAATTGAGGCCTAATTCTTTAACCAATTTATTAATAGCTTTAAGTTCTAAAAAGACTAGGATTAATTAATTAAATTACCCCAGCAATAACCCAACTATTTATAGAGGCTCAGATAACTATTTATAGGTTTAATGCACTACCTTTTGGTTGGGCTATTGATTAGGGTTGAAAGGAGGCCTATTTGGACATGGCATTTTTTATATGAAATATAGGTCTATCACTTAGCTTTTCAATGGCATTAAAATTGCATAAAAAATCAATCCCTAGCTCATGTTATGGGCTAAAAACCAAGATAGCTTTTCTAGATAATCCAACTCATAATAGATTCAAATACTTGAGTTTACAGCCATGTAATTAATTCAAAACGGTGTAGTTTGCTCTCAAGACCTTCTTAAAAGTTGTAGGTTTGGATCTTATCTAACCTATAGGCTTGAGTTTGCAACTAAATTATCAATGGAGCTCCACTTATGATAAAAAAATTGTAACTAGGTCTAGGTCACAACTTTGCACTCTATTATGACTTCTAGGCTTTATTTGACCTCTAAAACAACTAAATCGGGTCTTGAGTTCTCATGAAATTTTTAGCTCTTTCTTTCTGATTTTCAAAGACATAAGAATCAATCAAAACTGAAGTCCAAAACTTAAGATATACCAAAAAACCTAAAACAATGCAAATTTATTGAATAAATTTAATTAAGCATAAAAATTTAGCAAACCACAAAACGAATCTCAAATGTCCAATTAAACACATAAATATGACAAAAGACAAGTATAAAGGAACATAAATCATGTATAAATTATTTTCATTAAGTTCCCCCATACTTAGCTCTTGCATGTCCTTAGGTAAGACCTAAAAACAAAACTATACCAAACTTAAGACAAAACAAAGACTCAAACGCTAAACTTTTCCATAATGATAAGAATACAAAATAAAAAGCAAGGAAGAAACCAAAATTTCAAGGGATATAACATCTCATGAAGCACATTCTTGACCATCAAAACTCATATTTAACTAGCAAAATAAGTTCATTCAAAAAGCTAGTAGATCACTTTTATAGACCTCATAAGATAAGCTCTCTAGGCAACTCTTTTTGTGTTTCAAATGAGAAAGTATTTCACTCAATTTCATTTCATGAAAATGCATTACCATAAGCTTGGTTATCATCAAATCTCTACTACTTAAATCACATGCATAGCACAAATCAAAAGGACTTCACAAATGTTATAATTTGGTGCCTAGGGAAAAGGGGAGGAAAAAAAAGACAAGGATATGAAAGTGCAAAATTAAAGCAACTAACAGAGCATTGTGGCATATATCCAAACAAGCAAAGGGGAAATTAAAAATCAGAATCTATAGCATAACTTTCATATTTTTTACTTCTCTTTTTCTCTTTCATTTTCTTCACTTTTTCATTTTCTTTTAATTTTAAGCGTTTTTTTTTTCTAATTTTCTTTTTCTTTCAACTTCAATTTCCTTTCTTTGTTTCTTTGTTTCTATCTTTCTTTCTTTTGAATTGCACTGAGCTCTCTTTTTCATCATCTTTTTCTTTCATTTGTTTTTTTTTCTTTTCTTTTTCTTCGCTTCAAACTCACAATTACCTTTTCACAAAATAATTAACACACTGTCAACTTGTTCCAGAACTTATCCCACCAATAAATTAAATGCTTTACTAATCCCAAAGGTTAAAAAAAGGTAAAAACATTTAAGGCTTGGCTTTCTAATGGGCAACATAACAAGAAAAAGGTCAATTAGGCTCAAAGGGGCCCAATAATGGTATAATGCAAGATAGGCTAAAAAGGGCAAAAGTGACTTAATCAAAGAATGTCTTGATCATATTTATGCATACATGTGCCAATGTAATCTCAAAAAGATTTAAAGCAAGTTTTAGAGGAACAATTTCATGAAAGAAAATTACACACAAGAAAGAAGAGGAACCTAATAAAAATGATCAACAATGGTTCAAAATCTCATGGGTTATATGTTTATCAAAATCAATCTACAAATACTTCAAATTCCATCACAATTTTAATCGAATTCAAGAATCAAGAGGTAAGATAATTTATCTAATAATGCTATGTAACCATCAAAATCAATTGCAACCTACTCAAAGCCTAAACAAACTCATCATCAACGAAAAAACACCTAAAAGAACAAAAACATAATTTTTTTCTTTTTTTCTAGAATCTTTTTCACTAGAATTTTTTTCATATAATCAGAGTAAAATGAAAAATAAAACAAATTCTAAAATCTCTCACCCATACAAAAATTTTACATTGTCCTTAATGTAAACATAAAATCATCAATAAATCATGGACATATAAAATAAGAGATGTAAGGAAAGAGAGTAAACACTTGAGTTGCCTCTCAAGAAGCGTGCTTGTTTAAAGTTGTTGGCTTAACAGTCCCTTGGTTCTTTTCTCAACCAACATCATCAATATAAAACCAACTCTCTAGCTCCATTTTCTTTCTTTTATGCTCTTGAAAGCTTTCAAAGAATAACTTGAGCCTATGCCCATTAACCTTGAATATCTTGTCAGCTACTAAACTTTTGATCTCAACTGCACCATAAGGAAACACATTAGTAACAACAAAGGTTCCAATCTAATAGGAACACAACTTACTGGGCCTTAATTAGAATCTTGAATTGTAAAGTAAAACTTTTTGCCTAACTAAGAATTGTTTCCTACTAATCCTTTTATCATGGAATGCCTTGGTCTTCTCTTTGTAGATACATGAATTTTTATAGGCCTCAAGCTAAATCTTCTCCAATTCTTACAATTGCAGCTTCATCTACTTTCCATCTCCATCTATCCCCATGTTGCAACTCTTCATAGCCCAAAAAATCTATATTGTATCTCCATGGGAAGGTAACATGCCTTGCTAAAAATTAATTTGTAAGGAGACATCCTAATGGTGTCTTATATGTTGTTCTATACACCTACAATGCATCATCGAATCTCAAGCTCCAATCTTCTCTACTTGGCTTCACTGTTTTCTCTAAGATGAACTTGATTTCTCTATTAGATGTTTCATCTTGTCCATTTGCTTGAGGTTGATAAGGTGTAGAAGTCTTGTGGAAGATTTCATATTTCCTTAATAATGCATCAATTGTTCTATTGCAAAAATGGGTCCCTTGATCACTTACCAAAGTCTTGGAAAAGCTGAACTTGCTGAAAATGTTAGACTTGACAAAACTTACAACAAC
Source organism: Saraca asoca (assembly GCA_026873985.1). Taxonomy (NCBI): domain Eukaryota; kingdom Viridiplantae; phylum Streptophyta; class Magnoliopsida; order Fabales; family Fabaceae; genus Saraca; species Saraca asoca. The sequence goes on from JANHAO010000172.1 coordinate 4,635, forward strand.
TTCAAAATCATTAGTCCTAATGGCCTTTGCTGCCACCCATTTTGAAACATAATCCACAATAAGCAAAATATAACAGAAACCATAAGATCAAGAGAATGGTCCTATGAAATCAATGCCGCACACATGAAAAATCTCACACATAACAATAGGGGTTTGCAACATTTCATTTCTATAGGTCAAACTACCCAATCTTTGACATTGCTCACAACACTTGTAAAACATATATGTATCATGAAACAAAGTAGGCTAATAGAAACTACAATATAAAACTTTCCTAGCTATTCTTTGGGGTTTAAAATGTCCTCCATAAGTAAAAACATGGAAAAAGGAAAAAATAGACTGAAACTTAGAATTAGACACACATATCCTAATAATCTGATTAACACAATATTTTCACAAGTAAAGATCATCCCACACGAAATGCTTAAAATCAATTTTTGGCTTCTCTTTCTTATTTCTACTCAAATCAATAGGTAAATTCCTAATAACTAAATAATTTACTAAGTCAGCATATTAGGGAATATTACCTTGTAGCTTGAAAAGCTACTCATTAGGGAAGAAATCATGGAGAGGCAATGGATCTTTCTCTCTTATCAGCTTGCTTAAGTGATCTGTTACAAGGTTCTCAATTCCTTTCTTGTCCTTAATCTAAAGGTCAAACTGTTGTAGCGAGAGGATCCATTTGATCAAGCTTGGCTTACATATTTCTCGAAGAGCAAATACTTTAAAGCTATATGATCAGAAAATACAATAACTTTAGATCCAAGCAAATAAGAGTAAAATTTATCTAATGCAAACATTACAACTAAAAGCTCTTTTTCTATTGTGGAATAGTTGCATTGGGCTAGATCAAGAATCCTAGAAGCATAATGAATTATATGAGCTTGCTTGCCAACCTACTGCCCCAAAATTACTCCTAAGGCATAATTGCTTGCATCACACATGATTTCAAAAGGTAACTCCCAATTAGGGGCCTGAATGATGAAGGTAAATGTTAATGCAGCCTTTAACTTGTCAAAGGCCTCCTTACATGTATGGTTGAAATCAAATGGAACCTCTTTTTGTAGTAACTTAAATAAAGGCAATGCTATCTTGGAGAAATCCTTGATAAACCTTCTATAAAAACTTGCGTGGCCAAGAAAGGAATGCACTTTCCACACACGTGTGGGGTAAGGTAAGCTCAAAATTAAATTAACTTTTCCCTTATCAACTTTAATGCCTCTGCTTTACACCACATATCCTAAAACTATCCCTTACTCAACCATAAAATGACATTTTTCAAAATTCAGAATAAGGTTTATCTTTGTGCAACGCTTAAGCATATGGGTCAAGTTCTATAAGCATACATCAAATGAATCACCATAAATATAAAAATCATCCATGAAAACCTCTGTGCAATGCTCTAAAAAATCTAAAAAAAAAAATGCTTACCATGCATATTTGAAAAGTGGTAGGTGCATTGCAAAGTTCAAAAGGCATCCTTTTGTAGGCAAATGTCCCAAAAGGGTAGGTGAAGATGATTTTCTCTCGGTCTTCTGGTGCAATCTCAATATGAAAACATCCCATATACCCATCCAAGAAGCAATAAAGGGATTTTCCAGCCAACTGCTTAAGCATCTGATCAATTAATGGTAGAGGATAATGGTTTTTTCTTGTTGATGTATTCAACTTGTGGTAATCAATGCATACACACTCACCATTCTAAATTCTGGTTAAAACAAACTTATTCTCTTGATTTCTCACCATAGTAATCCCTGATTTCTTAGGCACTAATTGCATAGAGCTGACCCATTTGCTATCAAAAATTAGGTAAATGATTCTAGTATCTAACAGTTTTAGGATCTGTTTCTTGACCACTTCCACTATGAGGGGATTTAATCTTCTTTGAGGCTCTCTAGTTAGTTTAGAACCCTCTTCTAGTAGAACTATGTGCATGCATATAGAATAGCTGATGCCCTTAATGTCTGCTATGGTCCATCTTATTACTAACTAGTGGTTTTTTGGCACTCTAATCAATTTTTCCTTTTGCTAGTTAGGTTCTTTGCTATTATGAATGGAAGGTCTGCTCCATCTCCCTATTACACATACTTCAAGGGGCCAGTTAATGATTTTAGTTCTAAAATTGGTGCTTGGATCACTGAAGGCAATAACTTAGTTATGAGAAGATGTAAAGATAGTAATTCCATCAATTCTAGTTTCAATTGTAATTACAACTCTATGTTTTCTTCCTCTGATTCAGTATGTTATTCAAATAAAATACACCCTACACTAAAGGGTCAAAAACATCAAGTGCAAATATAGGACAATCATCATCAGTAGCAGGGTACTCCATTGAATCAAAGATATTAAATTTCAGAATGTCACCATCAAATTTTATGGTTAATGTGTTGGCATGCATATCTATTTTTGTACTTGTAGTTTTCAAAAAAGGTCTCCCTAAAATGATAAGGGATGAGTTTCTGGTTAAGAGATTATTAGCCATATTTAGAATGTAAAAATATGTTCGAAAAATGAAACCATTCACCTTCACCAGAACATCTTCAAGATCTCCCTTAACATAAGCATTAGACCTATTTTCTAGTTGAATTATGACACCAATTTCTTTTAATGGTCCTAAATTCAAAGATACATAATTGAAAAGAGAAATGACATTAGTGGATACATTGAAATCTAGCATGGCATATTCAAATCTAGTCTCACCAATGACACATAGAATGGTAAAGGTACTTGGATTCTTATATTTTTAGGGTATTTTTCCTTAAATGACAATAGAAATAGTTTCCCCTATGCTAATTTTTTCATTACTTCTTAGCTTTCTTCTGGTAGTGTACAACTCCTTTGGTAACTTGGCATACCTTGGGATCTAGTTGATCATATCCAGTAGGTGAATGTTCATTCCAACCCTTCTGAAAGTTTCTAGGATGCATTTGTCTTAGTCTTTTTTTTTTTTTTTTGCTTTGTAAGTTTGCTTGGGAAGAGTGGTGGTGGACAAATTGGTTGAGAGCTGCTTGTTGGTTCAGAAATCTCTACCTCTTTTTAGGCTGAACTTGGCTACTTGTCTTTAGTTTCTACTTCCTTGTCAGTCCTTAACAGTATGACACATGCATTTTCTCTAGGATTCATTACTATTTAGGAAGGCAATTTGCCTGCAGTAGCTTGATTTTCTAGGTTGATTATCGTGGTGTCTACTATTTACAATCTATTATTGATGGTGCTGAAATCTTACTTAATTTGTTGAATCTCTCCTCTGATTTCTTGCTAAAACTACAAGTTCTGTTGATCCATGTTTTTCATCAAGTTTGCTAAAGCTTGATTTGAAACTAAGTCCTAGTTCTACTACTGCATGGGTTGATTTTAGCTTGGTTGTTGCATCTGATATGAAGGTTGCTAATAGGAACTTTGTCATGTGCTTGATTGTCATATCTCAAGTTAAGGTGATCTTTCTATCAAGGGTTATATATGTTAGAGGAGGGGTTGTATGCCTACTGGGTCTGGTTTGGGAATCTTCTATTATTTTCTAGAAATCTCTCCATAGCCTGGACTTACTGGAAAGGATTAGCCTCCTAAAAAAAGGTTGGACATATCTTAATATTGTGTCCAGGAGTTGAGTAGATGCCACACAATTGTGCCTTTTATTTCTATCCATGAGCTGCTGAACCATATAGGTGAAGTCAGTCATTTGCCTCTCCAGGTTGGATGTGTGCACCTCATTGACCCTCTTCGTGGTATAATCAGATTTGCTGCCAAACTATTGTGAGTTTGTAGCCATATTAGATATCAATATCCTTGTAGCATCAGGGGTGTTGTCCATTAAAACTCTTCCACTTGTTGCATTGATCATGCTTCTATCCATGCTTCTGTCCATAGGAAGGAAGTCTTTATAAAAGTACTAGATTAAGAGCTAATCACTAATTCGATGGTATGGATAGCTTGCACACAACCTCTTGAATCTTTCCTAATACTTATATAAGGTCTCTCAAGATTGTTGCTTGATGCTACAAATTTTCTTTCTGATATTGGTAACTTTATAGACAGGGAAGTATCTCTTAAGAAAGATTCTAGTCATCTCAAACCATATCTGATAGAACTAGGAGGAAGGTAGTAGAGCCAATTCTTAGCTAAATTAGCTAGGGAGAAGGAAAAGGCTCTCAGCTTTATCTACTCCTTTAAAATTCCTTAGGGCTTCATGGTTGAGTAACCTACATGGAACTCCTTTAAGCACTTGTGAGGATCTTTCCCACTAATCCATGAAATGTAGGCAATAGGTGGATCAAACTAGACTTCAATTTAAATGCAACTTTAATTTTAGGGTAGTTGATGCAGAAGGGTTGTTGGTTGAAGTCTGAAGTGGCCAACTCCTTCAAAGTTCTTTAATGAAATGCCAAGTTGTCCATGCGAGAATATGGTGAAGAACTTGCAGAAAACAAATCTCTTTTAGTGCCTAAACTTGGAAAGGAAGGTATTGAAACTAATGCTAATGAAAGGTCCTGAGTTAGGCCACATAAGTGCTTGCTCTTTCTTTTCAATTCTAGCAAGGCTCTTTTAATCTTTTAACCTTTGGATCTTATATTAGCTAAAAAATATGAGAGGATTAAGTCATGCACAAAAAAGCTTGGCAAATAATAAAAAATGATAAGAATTGAAATGGAAAAAATGGGAAAATAATTCAAAAAATACTAAAAAAATTGAAAAATCATAAAAGATGTGGAATTTGCCCAAAAATGGTGACCTACCAACTTTAAGCTTCTAATTCTATAAAAATCTTGCCATTCAACCTTGCCAGAATAACAAAAAAACTAAGGAAACTATAAAAAAAACAAGAGGGATAAGGACTAAATTTAAAGCCTAATACTAATGTTAATATCCTAACATTGTATATGGCTGAAAACACACAAAAATAAATTAGCTAGTCCCTAGCAATAACACCAAAATTTTTTGGTTGTCTGAACCGATCAAAAATACTACTGAAGCTAGCAACTAGGGTGATTCTAGGTCATGTCCATAGAGATTGGTAATCTATTTTGTATATGTTATAGTATGAAATGGGTGGTTACTACCTAATTACAAATAGAAATTGAATTAAACAGGTTGCATGCAAAGCAAAACAAAATCAGAAATAAAGGGAATTTAGATGTAGGAAGGCTCAATCCAAAGGACTTTTGTAACCAATCGATTAACTGATTATTGACTCTATCATTTCACTCCCATTTTGAACACCTAACCAAGATATTAATTAAGCCCTACACCATATTAATCCTTGTTAATTTCCTCTTAACTAGCTAACCAAGTCCAACACCTAATTGGATCTTTTTGCTAAATCAATTAAAGCCTAACAATTCTATCAATTTATCAATAGATTTAAGTTTTAAAAAGGTTAGGTCTAATTAGTTGAATTATCCCAATAGCAACCCAACTAACCACCCTTAATTCCTTAGGAAAATTAACTTACCCTAGCAGCAAATCAACTCTATATCACTATTCTAACCAAATAACCACAAATAAAGATAAGTGGCCTATAGAAATTTTGCTAGCATTAATGATTAATTAATAGATCCTACTAACTAATCATCCAAGACAATTATATGTAGTAAAATTAGGGAATCAAGAGAATCAAATTAGGAATGAATTGAAATTAAGATCAAGTCTCACAATTAAGAAAAAATTGGTGCAGAAATTCCCTTAGATTGAGATGAGAATTTAGTTATACATTAATAGAGAAAGAAAATGTAAAAATTAAAAGAAAGAGTAAACCTAATTTGGGGCTGGAGTTTTACCCTAACAGAGCTCCTCTCTTTCTCCAACTTAGTGACAATATAGAAAATAAATATAAAAGATATTATAATAAAAGCTCAACTGACTATTTATAAGCTTAATGCACCACCTCTCGATTGGGCAACTGATTGGGGTTGGAAGGAGGCCTATTAGGATGTGACATTCTTCATATAAAATGTTGGTGCATCACTTGGCTTTCTAATAGCCTTGACTTTGTATAAAAAATCAGTCCCTAGCTTAAGTTATGAGGTAAAAACTAAGACAGTTTTTCAAAATAGTCCAACCCATAACACATTGAAACACTTAAGTTCATAGCTATGTAATTAATTTAAAATGATACAATTTGCTCTCAAGCTTTTCATGAAAGTCTTAGGTTTTGATATCATATGGGCTTAAGTTTGCACCAAAATGATGAATAGAGCTCCTCTTATGATGAAAGCACTGAAACCAAGTTTGCATTGTAGTATTGCACTTTATTCTATCTTCTAGGCTTTATTTGTCCTCCAAAATAACTGAACTAGGCCTTGGGATCTTCATGAAATTTTTATATCTTTCTCTTATCTTTCTAAGGATGTAAGAATCACCTAACACTAAGGTTTAAAACTCAAGATATACCTATAAACCTAAAATAGTCTGAAATAGTATAAATTTATCAAATAAATTTAATCAAGCACAAAAACTTAGCAAATCACACAGCCAATCCCAAGTGTCCAATTAAGCATATAAACATGACAAAATATCAAGTTCAAAGGGATATAAATTAAATATAAATTGTGTTCATTAATAGTTTATAGGAGTTTTGGTCCTCTAAGATCACAAATTTTATTTTCTCATTTCTTCACATTAAACCATATTTTTCTGGCCTACTAGCTCTATATTTCCAATCATAGGGCAATGTGGCATTATATATTATTACACAAAACATTGCAAGTGCTGTTATGAAATGTCATAAGATATTAAATTGATATTGTAACTTAATCATAAAAAATTATAGCACAAAAAATTTGTAGCCTTTCATGAAAAAGATGCAACATGCTTTTAAAAAGTTGCGACTAAATTTACTTGCAATAAAATTATTTACTATTGAAAATTTTATATAAAATGATGCAATTTTAGACAAAATACTTGCAACTCATTTAGTGAAAGAAATTCAACATAATAGAGACCACATTTATTACAAGTTGTAAGTATTATGATTCTTTTTCAAAAATAGTTACTTAAGGACTACATGTTCATGAATATATGGAAGTCTTGCATCATATTATAAGTATGTTGCGCATTTTTATGGTGGACATGCAAAATGTTATGGTTAGTATTTTGGACCTATATATACCTTGCAAAACCTAACGTATGACTTGTATAGTAGCTATATTGAATTTTATTATGTTCAAAAATAGTCACTTAAAGACTGCATATGCATGAATATATGGAAGTAGTGCACTACAATATAAGTATGTTGCTCGCTTCTATGGTATACAAGCATTGGGTTATGATTAGTATTTTAAATCTATGTATGCCTATGGAAACTAATATATAACTTACAAAGTGGCAATATATAATGCTATTATATTTGTAAATAGTCACGAAAGGATTGTATGAGCATTAATATATTGAAGTATTACATCAGAGTATAAGTGTGTTGCTCGATTTTATGATAGACTTGCATAAGGTTATAGTTAGTATTTTAGATCTATGTATGCCTTGCAGAAACTAATGTGTGACTTGCATGATTGCTATATTAAATGCTATTATGTTCACAAATAGTCACATGAAGACATTGTGTTTATGAATATATAGAAGTATTGCACTAGAGTATAAATGTATTGCTCAAGTTATGATAGACTTGCATAATGATATGGTTAGTATTTTAGATCATTGATGGTTGTCAAATCCACTTGACTTGATTTATTGAACTCCCTAAATTTGTAGTGTTTATGAGTCCAAGCCAAACCCTTGAGATAATTTAATTTATTTATGGTCCTAATTTATTAAATGCAACAGAATTAAATGAATGGGGGATGTTGTAATTAAATTTGATATATTGAATAAAAATAGAATTTAAATTGTAAAGGAAACATTAATTGGAAAAACTTCAATTTAAGAGAGATTCATACATTCAATTGACATATTGATCATTGACACCTAAATATTATTCCTTTTTTGATTGCTTAGCCAAGAATTATCTAAACTCTAGAATAATCCTCATTATTCTTCCCTGATTTCATTAATTTAAGCCTAACATCCAAATTATATTTTTATTATTAATAGATTTGGTATTAAGCAATCCTTGTTAGATTAATAATAACATTACAAACAAGACGAGGCTAAAACTAAACAACAATTTTACACTAGCAAATCATTTAATTCATCATACATTTACCTTAGGTATTGAAAGAAAACTGGATCATAATTACTAACACTTAATTGCTACCTATACTAAACTCTCATAACAATTACAAATTTTGAAATTCAACTAGCAAATAATTGCAATAGATAATCAATTAATGGGCCTTATTAGCAAATCATCTCACATTATCATAAATAAATTAAGATAGGGAAACAATAGACAATCAGATTAAGAATAGCTTAGCAAAACAAATTGAATCTCACAATCATAATAAATTGAAGTAGAATTCTCTTGAATTAAAAAATGAGTTTAGCTACTTATTACAAATAAATAAAAACTAAAAGAAGAAGAAAAGACTTGAGAGATCATATGTTCTTTCTACCTAGAGGGACTTCTATTTATATACAAAAATAAAGGGGATAAAACCTTTATGATCTTAGAATGATCCTCAAGTAATCCTGATTCAATCAAGATTCTAATTGTTTTGATTTCCTTTTCTGGCTTTGGCTACTAATTTCGATTAGACAAGGAAAAAATTAGATTATGATATCTTCCAAAAATATGTAACCCTACTCCTCAACATTCAAACAAACAAAACCTTGCCCAAATAGAGGTTTCCAACTTAATTATGGGCAAAAACCAAAATCGGTTCAAAATAGTCCAACATGTATAAGATTCTATAACTTAACTTCACATACTTTTTCCTCATTCAAAATTGATGTAGTTTCAACTCTAGACCTTCATAGAAGTTATAGATATGGATCTTACTTTTTAATAGGCTTGGGTTTGTACTGATATATATTCTGTAGCTCTAGATATCATGAAAATATGGTGATTAGTTTGGGCTTTAAAAAGGTCAGCATTCAACTTTAACTTCTAGGGTAATTTCCCACTACCAAAGGTCCAAATTGGGCTTAAAACTCTTTAGAACAATTTGAAGCCTTTGTCTTAGCTTTTTAATGATATAAGAATCATCCCAAATGGAGGTTGAAAACTCTAATACAACCTAAGACTAAAATAGTCTCAAATCACCTACCTTAATCCAAATTCATCCTTTTATAGTTCCAATCTAACCACATCATAAAATAGAACATAACTAACTCTATTTGGCATATAACCTTGACAAAATACTAAATGTAGAATAAACAAAATATATAAATATTGTATTCATCATTCAAGAATGCCTTGTGGAAACTAATATATGATTTTCATGACAACTATATTGAATACTATTATATTCATAAGTAAGTCACGTAAGGACTACAAGTGCATGAATGTTTGAAAATATTGCATTAGAGTACAAGTGTGTTGCTCTATGTTATAGTATACTTGTTGGTTATGGTTAGTATTTTGAATCTATGTATGCCATTTGGGAACTAAGGTATGACTTGCATGATAGCTGTATTGAATACTATTATGTTCACAAATGGTCATATAAGGACTGCATGTGTATGAATATATGGAGGTATTGCACCCAGTTATAAGTGTATTGCTCGATTTTATGATAGATTTGCATGAGGTTATGGCTATTATTTTGGATCTATGTATGCCTTATGGAAACTTATGTATGACATGCATGATGACTATATTTAATGCTATTATGTTTGTAAATAGTCACTTAAGGGCTGAATATGCTTGAATATATAGAAATGTTGAATTAGAGTATAAGTGTGTTGCTTGATTTTATGGTAGATTTGCATGAGGTTATGGTTAATATTTTGGATCTATGTATGCCTTGTAAAAACTAATGTATGACTTAGAACTACATGTGCATGAATATTTGGAAGTATTGCATTGGAGTGTTAGTATTTGCTTAATTTATGGTAGATTTGCATGAGGTTGTGATTAGTATTTTGGATCTATGTATGCCTTGTAGAAACTAATGTATGACTTATATGGTGGCTCACTAAATGCTATTATGTTCGTAAATAGTCATGTAAGGACTGCATGTGCATGAATATATGTAAGTATTAAACCAAAGTATATGTGTGTTGCCCGATTTTATGGTAGGCTTGCAAGAGGTTATGGTTAGTACTTTATATCTATGTATGCCTTACAAAAAATTATATATGACTTGCAAGATATTGCATTGAATGCTATTATATTCACAAATAAGTCACATAAATACTACAAGTGCATGAATATTTGGAAGTATTGCATTAGAGTATAAGTGTATTGCTTAATTTTATAATAGACTTGCATAAGGTTATGATTAGTATTTTGGATCTATGTATGGTGGACTTATGATAACTAATGTAAGATTTCCATGATGGCTATATAGGATATTATTATGTTTGCAATAGTCCATAAGGATTGTTATGCATGAATATATATATATATATAAAAGTATTGCACTAAAGTACAATTTTGTCATTCAAATTTATGAAAGACTTGCACGAGATTTTGATTAGTATTTTGGATCTATGTATGCCTTGGGGAAACTAATGTATGACCTGCATGGCAGTTGTATTAAGTACTATTATGTTTGCAAGTAGTCATGTAAAGACAATGTATTTATGAATATATAAAAGTATTGCACTTGAGTATAATTGTGTTGCTCGATTTTATAATAGACTTGTATAAGCATATAGTTAGTATTTAGGATCATGTTTGCCTTCTAGAAACTAATGTATGACTTTCTTGGTAGATGTATTGAATGATATTATGTTCACAAGTAAGTCATGTAAGGACTGCATGTGCATGAGTATTTAAAAGTATTGCATCAGAGTATAAGCTTGTTGCTCAATGTTATAGTAAACTTGTATAAGGTTATGGTTAGTATTTTGGATCTACATATGTCTTGTAGAAACTAATGTATGACTTGCATGATAGTTGTATTGAATTCTATTATGTTCGCAAATAGCCACGTAAGGACAGCAAGTGCATGAATATATGGAAATATTGCATCAAAGTATAGTGTGTTGCTCAATTTTATGGTACACTAGCATGAGGTTATGCTTAGTATTTTGGTTCTATGTATGCCTTGTGGAAACAAATGTATTACTTGCATGGTTACTATATTAGATGTTATTATGCTTGTAAATAGTCACATAAAGATTGAATGCGCATGAATATATGAAAGTATTGCATTATAGTATAAGTGTGTTGCTCGATTTTTTGGTAGATTTGCAGCAAGTTATGGATAGTATTTTTTTTATCTATGTATGGCTTTCAGAAACTAATGTATAACTTGCATGACAGTTATATTTAATGCTATTATGTTCACAAATACTCACATAAGGACTGTATGTGGATGAATATATGGAAGTATTGCACCAGAATATAAGTATGTTGCTTAATTTATGGTAGACTTGCATGTGGTTATGGTTAGTATTTTGGATCTATGTATGCCTTGTTGAAACATATGAATTGTATGACAGTTGTATTGAATGTTATTATGTTTGTAATAGCCACATAAGGACCACATATGCATGGATATATGAAAGTATTGCACCAAAGTAGAAGTGTGTTGCTCAATTCTATGGTAGACTAGTATAAGGTTATGATTAGTATTTTGGATCTATATATGCCTTGTGGAAACTAATGTATGATTTGCATGGCAGTTGTATTGAATACTATTATATTCACAAATAATGCACCTAAAAATTTAATGTGGCAGAGTATAAGTTTATTGCTTGATTTTATGATAAACTTCTATAAGGTTATGGTTAGTATTTTAGATCTATGTATGATAGACTTGCAATAACTAAAGTATCACTTGTATGACAACTACATTGGATGCTATTATGTTCACAAACTGTCACATAAGGATTGGATGTGCATGAATATATATAGAAGTATTGCACTAGAGTATAACTGTGTTGCTCAATTTTATGATAGATTAGAATGAAGTTATGGTTTGTATTTTAAATTTATATATGGTAGACTTGTGGTAACTAATGTTTGACTTATGAGTATCATGCGAAATAATCATTAGTTTTGCAGTAGCAACAACAACAATAATAATAATACTCAACCTATTGCATAATTTGGCAAAGGGTGTATTATTAATGATATGAATTATGTGAAATTTGGAATTTCATCCCTCTATAGTTGCAATTTGTTATATTAAAATCTTGCAACTTTTCCACAAAAAGGTGCAAATGCATACTAATTTTGCATGGAATAAGTACTTAAAAAATTGTAACTCCATTATTCAAAATTTTATCAAACATATATTCAAAATTTTTCTCATTTTTATATAAAAGTTACAGCTTCTCACAAATTTGCAATTTTGGTAGAAGATTTTCATAGTTGCAATTGAGAAATTACAACATTTATATTAAATTAAAAAATTTTATAATAAAATTACAACCATTTATATTAAATTAATTATTTCAATTTTATATAAATTTAATGTTAAGACAATCATAAAATAAATAAAAATAAATGTATGATAAAAATAAAAAAATAAATTAAATTTATCAAGTCACTAGGTGCGTAGGCATGAGTCCATGCACATGCACCAACGTGTCACCAATCAAATTTTACAAAAAAAAAGAAAAAAAGAAAATCTAATAAGCTAGAAGGTCAAATTACTCTTTAAAGAAAGTCTCCAACAACTAGTTTTCATCCCCATCAATAAAAGGAGAACTAGTCCTCCACTTCCAAGCAACCCAAGCAACTCATCTTCTCTAAAAAGATTTCTTCTCTCTAAAGATCTTAATCTTCTCAAGTCTTCATCGAGATTTTCATTTGTAAATCAACAATTTGAGAGTGTGAGAAATTGTCTCCAAGAGACAAATCTCTCTTGATAATTGCTTATATTTTTTGATTCACTAGTTGAGTTTGAGTGAAGTACTTGTAATAATCTTGTAGTTAGGAATATTTGCCTTAGTGAGAGGTTTGTAAAATCCTTAAGGTGTAAGGTAGGATTGCTTGTGCCCATGAAAGATCGAGTGGAAAAAATTGTAAAGAGATATCAATGAAAAGGTGCTAATAGATAACCCTTAAGGTGTCAATTGCCCTAAAGAAAGAGTAGACCTAAGAGATCTTGTAGGGATAGTATGGACAACCTTGGATCATCACATGGATAAAAGTGACATTCTACATCTAGACATCCATTGTTTGATAGAACCAATTATGGTTATTGGAAAAATTACATGATGATTTTCCTGAAAGCAATTGATGATGACATGTGAGAGATTATTGAAGAAGGGCCTACCATTCTGATGAAAAAGCAAGATGGAAATCAAGTTCCCAAATCGAAGAACAAATGGAGCGAGGGTGAAAGACAAAAAAGCAATCTCCATGCAAAAGCCAAAAACACCATCATAAATGCCATTGGTCCTAATGAATTCAAGAAAATCTAAGTGCACTATGCAAAAGACATGTGAGATAAGCTCCAAATGTAAGACCCCACCTTGTACCTTTATAACTACCCAAGGATCTTAGCCAAATTATTATCTAACTAAGCATGTTTAAATCTTTATCATTCTAGTGTTAATAAAAGAGTTTTTTTTTTTTAAACCAAAGGAATGTATAAAATGAGGGACAACCATATCACATAAACTCAAAATATGATGAACCATGCATACTTTATTCTCGTTTTCATATCTTATGCATAATTCTTCCTCATACTCATTCTTGCATAACCGTAATCGTTCATATATTCATGTATAATTAACCGATCAAACATATTCTTGCATAATCATACTCATGCACATATTCATGCATAACTCTTTCTCATATTCATTCATATATTCAAGCATAATCTCATAGTTCTTTCTCATACTCATTCATACATTACCATACTCATTCACATGCTTCTACGAGATCTCATTCACTCATAATAATAATTAAATAACTTAAGCATAAATAATTGAAACATAAATAATGATAAATAAAACATAAGTAATACATGCATTCACAAGCTTATATTTGTTTCATCTTATTACTTTGGGGCCATTCTTATCCATCTCTCCTCCCTTTGTTTCTCCAAGACCAACCTTATCCATCTCACATCATATTTATTTAGCATGTTTTCTTGCCATGTACATGGTCTTTCCATATATTCAATATAGGCATATTTCATCATATGCGACCACACTTTCAATGATTTCTCAATTCATCACATCCCCATTCACAAAGTCTTTCAAGCTTTCACATAAATAACAAATTTAGAACAATCATAACTATTTTTCTAGGGCTTGGCCAAAACACACACCCATATATACATTGGATTTATTCTATCAAATTCTTTTCCATTTAAGTCATATATTTCCAAATAAATTTATTTTAAATATTGTTTTATCTTATAATATTAAGCCGAATATTGGGGGACCTTTAACATGCATTTAGTTGTTTTATCCATAACATGGTTCCATACATGCATACTTGACAAGTTTACAAAAATAATAGCTTATAAGGCCATCTAGAGTCTAATGAACCCATTTCACAATACCTTGCCATCAAATAATATGAGCCCATACATAACATACGATGTATTCCAGCAAAAGAACAAGTTAGGCTATTTTTGGGCCTTTCTATTCCAGCCACGAGGTCTATTTTATGGAGCTAAATCTCTCTTTCATAACATATAAACATGTTACTGGCCAAATGATAAAATATCTCATGCATGGTTCAATATTCATGGATTGGGCTTTCAAACATATAAATCCAAACATAACAAATCTATCAAATTCATTTAGCAACATGTAAATTCCCATTCTAGTGGTAGAGCCACTTATCAATCTTTTCCCAAATTCTTTTACTTCATATATACAAGATTTCACACATGGTTTCTTTTAGGATTTTATACAAAAATATACTAATCAAACAAGCCATGCCTAAATCAAAATAACAAGTTCTACATGCATAATTTCATAAAGGGCCGAAATGATACCTCCACAGAAACTTCAAGTTTTCAATCATTCATGCTACTATATACAAGTAATACTCATTCATGGTTCAAGAACAACCATTCAAGCAATTTATATAACTATTGCTATTAAAGTTAACATGCATGCTCATAAAAATCAAATCCTTATACCATAACCTAACTAAAACAAATTTTAAAATTTCAAGTGCCCCTAGTGGCCAAACCCTAGGGCCACACTTTGGCAGAATTTCATTTTCTCTATCCATTTTCCCAAAATGACCAAACTCTACCCTTAAGGTGGTGGGTTTCTTTGTTCATGAATTTCAACATGTAATTTTGTACTTGGGCTTATTTATATGCATCTTACCATTCTAACACAAATTTAAGCTAGAAAACCTCTAACTTTTTCCTATTTGTTGAAACATACATAGTCTTTTAAATAGAGATTTTGTTTCCATTTTCTAGTTTTCAAACATGAAAGGTGCATTCCAAATACATCTATTCATATCTAAATATTTCATTATTAGATCATTTTGCATGTTCTTCTTCTTCAATTTTATTCCAAAACTTTACCAAGAAGAATTTAGAGGTTCCACTTTGATTACAAGGCCAATCTATCTACCTATTTTACATGAAATTTAGTGGGCAATTTAAAATACTACCATAGTAAGATTGTGGAGAGAGTATTCACGTTGAAGAGGATGAACTTGGTGAAAATGGAATGCTTGGTCTTAAAAGAAAAATACTCAAAGTAATCAACATATATGAGGAGAGAAATTTTAAATCACAAGGGAAAGATCAACTACATATTTGAAGTTTGTAAGAAAAATGGAGCTCTTCTTAACAAAAATGGAGAAAGCTTTTGAGTGAAGAGGGAGATGGAGATGAGAGAAATTTCTCTCCATGTTAGTGTGGGGTGGCCATACAACATGAAAAGGGAATGAGTTCCATGCAAGGCTTGTTTTAGTTTGTAGAGTGAGATGCACTGATGGATTAGTAGAGTAATCATAAGTTTATTCTCTTCTAATTACAAGCTATTGAATTCTATCGGTGGTGGATTACTTACCTTCTTAAGCTATCTCTCTCATTGGGCTTAACCTTATCCTTATCTCTATGGTATCTTCTAAGTTACTTATTGTAGTACTAATGGGCCATAAGTGGCCTTATTACATAAGAGGAGGCCCATGGCACCCCACAACACACTCCACTATGGAGGTTGAGTTGGGCTTCTTTGCTCTCTCTCTCTCTCTCTCTCTCTCTCTTTATATATATATATATATATATTTGTGTTTCCTTTACTTAGTTACTTAATGGTCCAAGGTTCAAATCATATTAGTCAATTGTTCTCCTTCTTATCATCCCTAGTCTAGGTCCCATTTATACTAATAAGCCATGTGAACTAATATTTTTCTCTTTTTTAATTTATTAAAGCCCATGTAACCTACCAAATTCCTTTAGGAATTGAAATCAAGATCATATTTGCACAATTAACATACCCAGAATTTTTGGGAATATGAACCAAATAATTTTCTTAAAATTTCAAATACCTTAATTATTTGTTAATTCTATGAATTTCAAATTTTATTTTTGAATTAATCAAGCAAATACCCAATCTGAATTGTTGAAGGAATAAATAAATAAATAATAAGTAATTAAATTAATAAATTTTAAAAAGGTTTCTCTATCTCCTAGGTGTGGCACATAGTCACTTAATTAGCATTTCATCACATTGAATCTTTATGTGTGAATTCAAATTCCAAAATTTCTTTCATAACCTAAACAAGACTTTTAGAAAGGGAATAGAATTTTCTCTATCATAAGCAAGTCATGGAAATTTATATTTATTTAATTACTTTGCCCATCTAATTCATAGGGATGAGTAATTATCTAAGGACTGCATTACTTAGTATTTTGGAGCGTTACATATATTAGGTTGAAAAAAGTTTGTAATTTGTATATAGTTTTTGTTTAATTGTGCTATTTTTTTTATATAATTTTTTATGTGATGAACGTATGACTTGATAATTTAAAGCCTTTTATAATTGTAGTATCATTATCCTACATTTGTTAGCAGCCATTTTTACAAAATTGAATAATTCCAGCACAATATCATAACTGTTCTTATACATGCATGATTGTAATGTTATAAAAATTTGTTATTTGCAGTAAATACAGAGTTTTGAATGGTTTACTGAAATATTTAAATATCAATATGATTGAATCATCTATTACCTAAATCCAACTCAAGCACTTATGCTTCAACTTTATATTAGTAAATATATAGTATTGAATGATTTGCTGAAATATGTAATTATTAGTGTGACTAAACCATTTACTATTCATATTCAACTCAAGCACTTTGTGCTTCATATTGATATCCTAAGGTTGAAGTTTAAATTAATAAATATTTGTAAATGATAAGAGAACTTGAGCCACATTATTTATCTTGATATTTGGAAGAAATGATATTTGAAAACACTTGACATCTTATATTCTTGCCAAATACTAAAACCTTATATAAAATCATACACCTTGGGTATCCCTTGAACATTTAAGGTCCTACTTTCTTTTTGTTCAAATATTTCCATTTATAAATCAAGAAGAATGCTTTCATAAAAATAAAGAAGATCAAAGTAAGCATCATCAAATTGTTAATATTTGAAGAAAAAACAACATATAGCATGATAAAGTCGTTAAATGGACCCATTTGGTATGTCCATGGACCAGTCAACGTGAGCCCATTATAAACAGATCGGATCAAATTGGATGGATCCACAAAAATTATGGATTGTCCAAATGACAGTCCGAGTCCTAAAGCTTGCGGCTTGCGAACCCAACAAACCCGTCTACGGACTTTTTTTTTTTTTAAAAAAATCATTTTAAATCATTTTAAAATAATTTTAAATCTAAAATAATAATTATAGATTTTGAAATCATATATTTATGACTTTCTTAATGTAAAAAAAAAAACCTGTAAATATATTTTAAAAAAACTTAAAAATTATCTAAAAAGATTCCACAAAATAGAGAAGTGTATATAAATTGTTTGGCATATAATCTTTAGCGAAACATTTTACATATTTTATCAAGTTCCTAAAAAAGATGATGAACACAAACAGAAAAGCTTCGTGAACACATGTTGCAATAGATTCATTAGCCATTACCACATAATCAAGGAGTGAGTATTAAAAAAGATGAGAATTTTTTTTTTTTAAAAAAAAGCGGTCCAATCCAAGGACTATTGAGTCGTGTATGCAAACTACAAATGCAATGGATTAGATCGATTTAGGTCCACGTTTAAACATATCCTGATTTTATGAATTTTAATCTATATTTTTTTATAGGTTCATAGACGTATCTAGAGACCTAGGTCTATTTCAATAACTCTAGTGTGGGTTTAATTCTAATTAAAAATATTAAAATTTTCTTATCTTGATAAAAACCTTGGTTAAGCTTATTTTTTTAATGATGAAATACTTTTTTATCGTTAATAAATGGATCAAATTTAAACTCTTATTTTATCTTATTCAATAACCTATCACATTTTTTACTTCTTAGATTCCTTTTTATTTATTATTTAAGATAAATGCACAAAAATTAAAAAATTATTAAATAGTCCCAGACTTATTGAATTCATTTTTATTTTACCTCTAAAGTACACTTTTTGTTTCTAATTCTTTCCCATATTTCTCCCTTCTCTCACCGCAAAAAAATCTACACCTTCACAGCATTACCGATCTGGAAATAAAAAATAATAATAATTGAAAGCCATTACTCACACAGGCTTTTTTCTGAATAGCAGCATGGCACCCTGCTCCTTGTCAGCCATTTTCTAAGGGTATATGAGCAAACCAGCGTTGGAGGAAGAAGCTTGCATTGCCATTTTCAATAAAATCCTGAATACAGACATGAGCTTGATTAATTGCCCCTCAAATTAAAAAATAAAAAGGAAAAACCCGTTAAGAGCATGGATATATAATTAGGAGTATAGACCATCAAAATTATATGATAAATTCAAAAAACCAAAAAAGGAATGAAACAAAGATAGTTTAGAAAATTAAAATTAAAAAAAAAGTGTTAATAGATAATTAGAAGTGTCAATAATCCCACAGTAAAAAAGTCATCCTATTATGTCCAAAGTTAATTTCATTAGATTATCAAACGTGATATGGACATCACAAAGAAAGAATATATACATTTTTCCGAATACGATAAAATTTTGTGTATAGTTTCCTACTAATAACATCAAAGGACCCAGAAGTATGTTTTCTACTTATTCTTTTTACAAAATTTATTTTGAAGAATATATTTTATTCTTTATCTTGTATTTTCTTTTTTGTTTCAAGTATTATTTTTATAAAAAAGACTAAATGCTAAAACCATTATTGTGCATGGATTCCAATTCTCTAAATTTACGAAACTGAAGTCATAGATTTAAAAAGATTATATATATATATATATATCTCTCTCTCTCTCTCTCTCTCTCTCTCTTCGATATATATGGTTTTATTTTATTTATTTATTTTTTTTGAATACCTAATGTTGTGATTAGTAGCGAAGGATTCATTCGTAGGGCCTTATGGGGGCAATTGCCTCTGCAAACAATTTTTTCAGACATATATACATTAATGATACATATCGCCCCACAACATATATAAAATTTCTCATAACTTATTCCTATATCGGTTAAAAGAAAAAAAAATTACTTTAATAAGTATAAAAGCATTTAAATTTTTGTTTATTATACATACTGACACACAGAAAGAGATGTTAAAATAAATCATATTTTATTTTATTTAAATATTTAATTATTTTGGTAGGGGTAATTGCCCAACTTCCTATAAAGTGCATCAGTCCTGAGTGTCGAGTGTTGGAGGATAACAGTAAAATATTGTTACTCACTACACACCAACAATTTAAAACGTAGTTGTGATTGGATTCAGTTATAAAAAAAAATATAATAAGAAAAAAAAACTATGAAAAAATTTCCTTAAAGAACAGCCACATTTATTGATGTGAAGCCCTTTTTAATTTTTAATTAACTCTTCGGGAGCATTTGTGAGGGTCTTAGCTGCTCATGGCTATTGCTATCAAAAGTAAGAAATAAAATACTGCAACAAGTTGACCTTTACACGGTTGAAAGCTGATTGTATACAAATCCCATCTTTGTAGTTGTGGTGTATTCACTTTGCTTTTAAAAGAAAACTAAAATAGTAATATTGCTATTTCTGGCAAAATGCATTCAATATTTAGGGTAGACTAATGTTAACTAATGTTAATTTATTGTTAACTAATGTTAATTTATCATAAGCTGGTCTTGTGAACTAATTTAACAGGTAAACATGTCCAATTTTAAATGAAATTTAATGAAAAATTACATATAAAGAGGAGGTTTTGTGATGTAAATTTAGAAATAAATGCACTTGTGTATTATTTTTCCTACTTTGGGGGAATTTATATCTTTTTAACATATACCGTTTGTCTGAGAGTAAAAAAATATATAGTTGTGATCTTTGCATTTTTATATTCACATCCATTTTGAGATGGCACTTAATTCCTTTCTTAGCTATAGAAAAAATTCTTATGTCAACTCAAAAAAAGTATGTCCACTTTTGCTAAAGGGCTTTGGTGTAGGATGCTCTTTTGGGGGTGTGCCTAATGACCGAAATAAACATTGTGATCAGAATATGGTAGCTTAGGAACCCCTTACTCACTTAAAACTAGGTAATGAGACATATATTAAGAAAATAGAGTTGTCACTCTCCCTATTTAAAAAGTCCATTCTCGATGTACATTAGATGATACTCATGTGGGGCATTTTTAAGACTTGGTATGCATAAATGCTTCAACTATATGCTCATGTTTGCCTATGGATATGTTGTGCATAGGATTTCATTGTATGGGCAATCGCAATTTATTTTGACGTGTTATCTATCCAAGTGTGGCTTGAGTTTATTGAAAGGCTAGCATGTTGACTAAGAGTTAGCAACATGCACTGTATGATATGACTAAAGAAGTTACCAGCTCGTGACAAATTGGTATAAGAGCTCGATTGTGTGAGAGAGAGCAAATTGTGTGGGCTATTATTGGGATAGATTTGGCTTGTTAAAAGCATATAAGGGTTATGAATGAAGCAAACACTTGACAAAATAGCGAAGAGATATTCTTAAAGACTATGCCGTAAGGGTGGCAAGAGGTTGGAGCGACTCAAGGGCTAGTGTGTAAATTATTACATTTGAGAGAATGTTAATAATGAATGCAAGTGTGTACAACAGTTGATGAGCTTGTTGTACAACATAGGACATTGATTATGTACTTATTCATAGTAGCATTTAAAGAAATGTAAAACCATCTGAAAATGTGAGAGATTTGAAGGCCCGTCTAGCTAGAGGAAGCCCTAGGAAAAGCCCTAATATTGCGAAGATGGCTTGACCATGTCCATGAGGAACTTATTAGCTCTTGGTGGAGCCTATAGGGTGAAGCCATCATTGTGCTAGAATGCATGGCCATAATAAACAGTTGACAGATCCTACAAAATGACAAATTTGAAAAGATGTGTTGAATGGACAAATCTATTAGAGAAGTCCAAAATCATGTTAGAGGGCATGAGATTTACTTGAAGGAGTAAACCTAGAGGGGGGAAAAGATGGTCCATGTGGGATCAAAGATGTGCACAATAGCAAATCGCATAGGTGTAATGAGCAAGCTATAACACTCATTTGCAAGATTTGAGACAAGATGCTAGAGGAGTTAGCACATCATAATCATAAAACAAGTGACAATGATACTTGACATATTGAGCTAAAGCTACATAGTCATGTGGAAAAGTTGTAACAATGACTCAGGGAGTAGTAGGGTAGTAGTACATGGTCGCAAGAAAAACTTTGTGACAATGACTATGGATTCACAGTTGCTCATGCACAAGCAAATTAAAGCTCGAGCTAAGGTAACAAATACTCTATCTTGAATAAGGCTACAAGGGCTTAAACATTGAAGGATGTCTCTCGAACACTACATAGTTACAAGAAAAACTTTGTGACAATAAGTATAGGATTCATAGTTGCTTATGCATAAGCAAATTAAAGCTCGAGCTAGGGTAACAAATACTCTATCTTCAACAAGGTTACAAGGGCTTAAGCATTGAAGGATGTCACTCGAAAGTGTTGAGAAAGAAGGCACTAATAATCAAATAAGTGGTTAGAAGGGCCAAGATACTAATGAGTGGCTATAATAGTCACGGGAGACAAGCAAGTATTAATTCAAACAGATAACATTAAAAAGTGCAAACCTAGGATGGGTTGTGAGGACCAAGATTAACTTCGAAAAGGCTATAACAATTAAGATACCATGAGGAATCAATTTAGAGAGGGTTAAGAGGATCCAATCAAGTCTGGAAGTGGTGTAACGAAGTGTAATGGATTGATTGAACCCAACATAAAAAGACTTGTAAGCAAAAAATGTGACTTTGCAAGCAAGCTATGTTTTGTCAGTGAGGAAAGGAACTTGCAAGAAAGCAAGGCATGAGACTTGCACTATCACAATGATGGAATGGCACATTGGATGTGGGACATACCTAGTAGTAGGAGGTCCAAAATGCCAACCTAGCATATAAGCTATAGAGGTAGTACACATTTAAGCTACAGAGGTAATAGGTTGTGAGCTCTAATGGGATAACATGGCTACAAGCTACAAAGGTAGTGAGGCAAGCACAAGTTACAAAGTTGACAACCTGAATGTTGTAAAGGCAATGGGATAACAAGTTGTAGATACGATAAATCAATGATCTATGGAGATAATGGCAAATGAATATGTGTCGAAACAATGAAGTAAAGTTTATAGAGGTCGATTACAAAGTCTAGGGAGGAAGCAAAGTAGAAGACACAAAGTTGTGGAGGCTACTACCCAAAGTTTGTGGGGGAAGCAAATACTCTATGGTGTGAGTTCAATGAGACAAAGCCAAGAGAAAATTAATGGAGGAGCTGAGAAGTAGCAAACTACTAATTATCTTGAAAGTTATATCAGGTTGAAGGTGTCATTTATCAAATCCTTTAGAATGATGCTAGCTAAAAGAGAGAAGCACAAAGCAATTGAGAGACTAGCTCAAGTAGAGCAATTTGAAAATTCACATAAAGATTTGAGAAGCTAGCCTTGATAGAAGAAAATCTTTATGGAAGCTATGTTAGATTGAGGCGTTAATGAGGGCGCTAACATTTAAAGTAAGGGAAAATGTCATAAGCCAACATTTTAAATTAATTTGACAGGCAAACATACTTTACTTTGGAGTAAACTTAGCATAAAAATTAAGCATAAAAAGGGGGTCATATGGTGCAAATTGAGAAGCAAATGTACTTATGTATTATTTTTCCTATTTTAGAGGTATTTGGGTCTTTTTAACATAGATTATTTATCTAGTACAAGTAGAAAAATATATAGTTATAATTCTTGTATTTTTATCTTTGAACCCATATGAAATGGTGTATAGATTCCCTTTTAGGCAATAGGAAAAGCCATTATGCTAACTCAAAAAAAAGTATATCTACTTCTACTAGAAAGGCTTTGGCTTAAAAAACTCTTTAGGAGGGTGTGTTAGGTGACCTAAGTGGGCACTGTGGCACAACCTGGGATGAAAGTGTGCTGGCTTAGACACTCCCCCTATCCACTCAAAACTATATAATGATGCATATATTAATAAAATAGAGTTATCCCTTTTTCTATTCAAAAAGCCCTTTCTCAATGTACACTAATGGCTACTTAAGTAGGGCACTCTTAAGGCTTGGTAAGTGTTGATACCTCAACTACATGTTCATATTTTCCTACGGACATGTTCATATTTTCCTATGGACATATTGCACATAGGATTTCATTATATGGGCGATTGAAATTTATTTTGCCCTATTATCTATCCAAGTATAGCTTGAGTTTATTGAAAGGCTAGCATGTTGATCGAGAATTTATAACATACACTGCACAATATGATTAGAAAAGCTACTAGCTCGTTATAGATGTTAAATGCATGCACTTGCACACATCTTGTAACATATTTTAAATTTTAAATTTGCGTATGCAATAAAATTTAAGTTGGATTAAATTTGTATATTTAAAATAGGCGGAATCAGTTTAATTTGAATTATATTATATGTATAATGATAAAAAAACATTTCATCCATTATTTTATCCGCCATTTAAATGGATTAAGGAGGCTATTAAATAATCTTAATTTTAGGAGAAAAGAGTTGCAATTTAGTAATAATTAAGTATTCATTAAAAAATAATAGAAATAAAATTAAAAAATGATAATAAATATAGGTCGAGACTTCAATACATTGTTAATTATCTTATACGTTCACACTTAGACATTTTAATGACAGTGAACCATTGAATAAATCATTTATTGAATTGATGGCTTAATTTAAGTTCTTAGCAACCTAGTATTCAAGTTTTTAATTCTTAAAGGTTTAATATTAAATATGTCACAAGTTTTATTTAAATTCAAGGAAGGCCTTATTCATGTGCCCAATCATATGAGTGATTTAAAATTATATCACGTCAACTCTTCATTAAATTTCATTTTTCACATAATTTGTTTGAAATCATACCTAATCAATACTGTTCATTTGTCTTAATTGAGTAAGGCAGACAATTTGTAGTTATTTTAGTTTAACTAATTAATTATTTAATAATCTAAAAGCATTTATGGAATAAAAATGAATTTTCATTTATTTTATAATTATGATAAAAGCTTTATATTTATTTTAATTATATAGAAAAATAATATTTTCATGATGATGTGACCAAGGTAAATTCATTGTAATTATTTTATTTTGTTTAGTTCATAATTAAATAATTTTAAACACATTTTTAAAATAAAATATTAATTACATTTAATTCCAATGAATTTATATTTATTTTATAATTGTTATGAAATGTTCAAATTTATTTTAATTGTATAGAACGAAAAACATATTTTTGTGTTATTTTGAAATTTATTTTAAATTCACAGTCATCAAATGAATTGAAATATAAAATTTATTAATAGGAAATGAAATGTATCTATTTATTACAATAAAACACTTTCCAAATAAATTGAAATATAAAATTTCATGGAATGCATTCCTTCTTCTCACTCATTTTTCTATTGACTTTTTTTTCTCCTTCCCCTCCTTCCTCTTATTTCTTTTCAATTTAATATTCTCAAAATAATTTTCTAGATGTGAAGGTTTGAAATTTGTTGAAAAGTTCTTCATTTGCCACATTGCTTCGTCCTTGAATAGATAGATCTGGAGAAGGGTTTTGTAGCTACCACCATTTTTGAAAATTCTGGAATCCATTTTCGCTCTTCATCAACTAAATCACAATTCCAACTATTTTCTTTCTTCAATCCTCATTTTCTCTCACCATTTCCTTTGTTGGACACTTGGGCGGCAAAAAAAGTGATCTACACATGGTGTAAAAGATTCAATAAAGCAACCATCTTTGTTTGGAGTCAAACCATTATGGTGCTCAAAAGGTAATAAAAAATTTCTCATCCTTCCATTTTTTATTTCCACCACAGATTTTAAACATTTGTTCTAAACATCTCAATTTATAATTCATTTTGTGTTTATGCTTATAACCTTTTGCCTTCATGTAGAGAGCTTCTGCCATTATCTATGAATTATACTATCGACATTTTACCTTTAATTAGTAAGTTTTTGTAGGTTTGTAGTACATTTGCTATAGTTTTTTATGAATTTGAGAATTACTTTTTGTTTATTTTATTAAGTTTCTTATAATAGTAGTTTTATATCTCTAACAGTGATTTTGACAACATATAGTTAAAAGTTATGATGTTGAAGTTGTTACCTTTTTTCTAACTTTAGTGCTGAGTTGAATTTAATTTAAAGTTATTTTAAAATAAATTTTCCACCCACTCACAAAAATCTTTCTTTGAAATATATTAATAGGATTCTATTTCTTATATCATTATCAAATTCAGCAAAAGAAAAAAGATCTTTCTCACCAATATTTTAATAGGTTCTTATTTCTCATAACCATATCAAATTCAACAAGACAATTTTTAGATTTTTTTTTTCAACTTTTGTTTTATAGATGTTTTTCGATAACTAAAACATATTTTAGTGTTTGCCATTGGTGTAATTAGATTTGAGCAAGATTAGATTTGTTAATTTGAATCTTTTTTTTTTCCTGGATCAATGAGATAGATTTAAATTTATAGCTAATTGATTTCACTATTAGATTCTTCTATAATGTTTAATTGAAAACATGATTGTTTACACTATACATATTTTTGTTTCTGGTTTTTTTGAGCCTAAATCTACATGACTAAGAAAAAAATTAGGAGCTCTTTTTTAATTTTTTTCTTCTAATTTTTTTCTTTTAAATTGCCTTCACTTTCTCTCTCTTCTAACTTCCTTATCATGTTTACATTATCACATCATCTCCAAATTTCAAAATTTTAAATCTCTTTTCTTATCTATCTGTTATATATAAAAAACGGATTCGAGGACTCGTGGCCTCGGGACCCAAATATACTCTGCAAAGTTTCGCTTCGCTCAGTGAGAAGCGACACTACGAGGTTGTCCCAGCTCCATCCTCCAAATAGTGACTCTCGCCTAGCGAGGCAACTACCTAGCAAGCCGACGAGGAAACCATCAAACTCACCTGTCAAGTAGCAGCACCAGGCCCACTACAACAGTCTCCACGACTTCCTCCTCCAAGCTAAGAGCCCCCGCTCGAGATGCCCAACACCTCGCTTGGCGAAGCAGCACTAAGTAGTGGACGCCGATAGACTCAGGCCTACCGCCAACCTAGGGAGACCATCCCGCAGCCTACGTTCTGCAATAGCCAGCCTACAATCTTTTATTATCTTTTCTCATTTATATCTTGATGTAACACAACTGTAGCTTGTATTTAATGCATATAACACCTTCTTCCTTTATAAATAGGATTGCCTTGTTAGAAGAGGGGGGAGGGCGAACCTTCTGTAAGCAGAAATTCTGCCAAAGCAATTTCTCAATAACATCTCCGCCGTGGACGTAGGGTCTGGTGTCGTCCGGATTTAGCCGAACTACGTTAAACTCGTCGCCTCCTCATCCCTTCTCCCTCTCGGCCTGCCTCCTTCTGCACTTCAGGAGCAGTATTGGTCCTCTGAACTCCTCCCCGTTGGCTAAAGTTTGAGTCTCCTATACGAACCAAATTTTACCGTCAACACTATCTAAATTAATTGACACTACGAAACAACCAACTATTTCAATCGTTTGCTCTATCTATTTTTCTTTACCTTATAACATATTGAGATAATTCAGTAAACACCTCAAATTTTTATTTATCCTATTCTATCATGATGTTTATTGAAAATTTACAATTGTTACTTTTGTTTATAAGATGCTACATATGACAAAATTAAGATTGCGAAGGAAACTATAATTTGAAGACAAATTTCACACGTATAACTTTATGGTTCATGTTCTTTTGAGCCAGAACTTGAAAAGAATGCTATAGTTTGAAAGACAAATTTTACATGTATAGTCCTATTGGCAATGTTCTTTTCAAACAGATCTTGAAAGGAAAGCCATAGTTTGAATTCAAATTTCACATGTATAGCTTTTTTGGCAATATTATGAGATAGATTTTGAATGTATTTATGGATTATGAATTATTGGATTAATTTGAATTTGAATTGTCCAGATGTAGTGATACCGATAGCACCATTAAAAAATTGATATTTTATTTATACTTATATCAATAATACAAAAAAAGAATTACAAAAAAGCTATACATCAACAAACTCAAGTAATGTATTATATAAAAAATAAATATTATAACATTTCTGGTTTGTCTCTAATTATATATCAACTATTAAAATATAAAAATTAGTTATTGTACCATGAAAAATTAATTGCCCATTTGTAATTTTTACTTTATCATCTTAAATAATATGAAAGTATTGAGTTATATAAATAATTGCATGATCAAATTATTATATAAAATTTTAAAGTAATAAAATAAGCATTTATCTCTTTAAAATAAATAAGTATAAAAAATTATGAATATTTAATGTATCAAAATATAATAAAACCATCCATGCAATACATGGGCAAACATATAATATATTTATATAAAAGAGAAACCAATGATGTCATATTAAGACATATGATAGTTTTTCATGAAATATTTTCCCTACAAAACAAATTTATCATATTTTATATTTAAAATATAATCATAGTTCTAAAATAGAAAATTTTGTATTAATTTTATTTTATGTTTACAAAAATTTAAGATTGTTTAAAGTAATATTATATTGTTGCAATTTATATTATAAACAAATCAATGAGATATGCCCCATATTTTTTTTTAATTATAATCATTGATTTGCTCATATTATAATCAAATATGTTCTTAAATGTAATATTATATTGTTGTAAATTATACAAAAATTAATATATGTTTTATTTGTAAACTTTTTTAAAAAAATTAAAATTTTATTAATAAATTTTCTATTTTAAAATTATGATTATATCTTAAATATAACATATAGCATAATATTATATTGTTATTATGAGAAATGCCCCATCTTTTTTTATTATAATCACATATCTATTTGCATTTTTTATATAAAAAGTTAATATATGATCAAAGATGTTTCTAAATTAACATCATATTATATTGTTGCATTTTATCATTATTGATTTGTAAATATTATATGCTTTTAAATGTAGTATTATAAAAAGTTTAAGATTTTTTCATTTACTAATAATATATTAATACAATTTATACATTTATCAAAATTATCATTATTTAATTTTGATAGATTGCCTTTTTAAATTTGTGGGAGATTATAAGACTTTAAATCATGTATTATTTTATCATATTTTTTATTTAAAATATAACTATACTACTAAAATAGGAGACTTAGTAATATTTTATTTTTATTACTAAACTTCCTATTTTTATTACTAAATCTTCTATTTTAAAATTATGATTATATTTTAAATACAAAATATGATCAAATGTCTTTTTAAACATAATATTATATTGTTACAATGAGACAAAACCTATTTTCATTATAATCATTTATTTGTAATTTATATTAAAAAGTTAGTGTGATCATATATGTTTTTAAAAGTAATATTATGTTGTTGTGATTTATAATAATTGATTTGCTCATATTATATGTTTTTTAATGCAATAATATAAAAAATTTTATTCAGTATTTAGTAATATTATAGTATTGTAATTTATATTTTTATCAAAATTAACATTATTTGATTTGGCTAAACTACTTTTTAAAATTTATGGGCAAATTATGATACTTCAAATCGTATACAATCTAGCTCACTATGAATTGAAATTAGGTTTTCAGAGTGAAACATCAATCTCTCTATTTAAGTTCATCTTTATCGCATAATAGTTTTTATTTTTCATGTAAGGTTTTGTCTTGAGTGCATTATTATTTTATTTTCATATTATTGTTTAGTTTTGAAAAATAAAACTTAAATTAATTTGATTTAGAAAATCTAGGTTGCGGCAAGGAAGGAGAAAATGTTAGGAAGCATTGATTTCATATGTGACATGTTCTCATCCAAATGTATGTAGAACTTGAAGGTCAAAGTAATACTCTGAGTAATTCCAGATTTTAAAACCAGCATCATAGAAATGGTTGTTATGGATTGAAAGATAATAGTGTAATTTTGGTTTTGTTAATTTTCTATTCTTTTTTTTTCTTTTATTAATATTTTATATGTGGATCTATATTTAATTTAATATTTATACTATAGAATGATTAGATTCAAGGTACAATCAAAAGTTTCTTACTTTCAAGGTTGGAGAAATTCTTGAAAAAAGGTAGCACATACTTGATACTTAAATTCAGAGTTGGCACCCTCAATAATTACAAATATAAGATAATATGCCACAGATACAAGGTAAACTTCCAAAATAGTTTCATAGTTAAAGAGGTGATAGACTTTGATATTCATGAATATAGTTTCTTTTTCTTTAGGTTTGATGAAACTCAAACCATTAAAAATGAAACATTTTTAGTTGTTATTACATACCTCTAATATAATATTTTAATGTTTAAATTAATGTGTATTAATATATTATTAAAAATTATTGGATACTTTTTGAATTTATCCTTAATATTATAGATGCAATTAGAGAAGTTACGTATTTTGGCAACAACTTTAAGAGTGAAAAACATGATTGGAAAAACCAAGGATTTGAAGTAGAACTAAAAAAACTAAAGGAAACTAATTGCTTAAATAATTTTAGTCTAGAATTATGACTGTATTTTTAATTATGATTAGTTTTTAAATTACAATTAATTTGGATAATATTGACTTGATGTTTCACTTTTAAAATAGTTCTTTGGAAAGAATAATATTAAGTTGATACTTTTGGGTTAATTTAAAGAACAAATCATATATTTTTTCTCTAAAGAGAATCAAGGACTTGACATCATCATAATATTTGATGATATTTTATATTTAAAATTAAATCATAATTTTAACAAAAGATATTGAGTAATAAAATTTTATTTTATTTTTTAAAAATAATTTTAAAAATCTAAAAAGAGGAAATTATATATTTTTTTAACTCTAAAATAGGAAATTTAATAATGACATTTTATTCTAGATTTAAAAAAATTAAAAATCCAAAAAAGGCACTCATTATTAATTGATTGTTTTCAACACCTTACATTTAAAATTTTAAAAATTGTTGTGGGTTTTTTTTGGAGCGGGCCCAATGAGGCAAGTCCAGTCGAATAAGACTCTGGAAAATGTCAAGATCACCAGAAGGGAACGCCAACCTGTTGATCGTGAGGGAAGGGCACGAGACGAGCTTAGAAGCAGAAGCCCACACCCGTTGAGCAACATTCACCTTGGGTTGTTAAGGGGAGAACGAGCCGTGTCCAGAGAATCCGCCCAGCAAGCTCGGATTTAGAAGGCTATCCACACTAGTATGAGCTAAAAGATTAACAATCTTATCAAACAAACAACCTCTGCTCCAAGGAAACAGCAAAGGTCTAATCAATGGTCAAGAGCATATCTCCCTAGTCAGTAAAATAGCCCCAAGAGGAGACACCCACCTGCAAACCTTGTAGATCTCATCAAATAGAGTCTAAGTTGTTTGTACGAAATAGCTACATGATGTAACTAATGTACAAATCAGAAAATTACCATTGTAACCTTCCCTATTTCTTTAAGTAGGAGGTTAATCCACTGTAAAGAGGGAGGGGGATAGTAGCAGAAGATCTATCAAAATGGAGAGGAAAAGTTTGTACATTGTAACCCAACACATTTGACCAGTGAAACCTCTGCCTACTGGGCAAGAAATACAATCAACGTGGACGTAAGGGCCAAACTGACTTTAGTTGAACCATGATAAAAACACCTCTGATCTTTGCTCTTACCTCCCTTTGTTCACTTAGTCTGTTTACTCACATGCTCACAACTCATAATCTAAGTGTTGGCTAAGATCTAGGTTTCTTGAACCAGATTTTACTGTCAACAAAAATAAAAACGTAATCATTATGACATTTGAACTTTGATATTTGAGAAAATAATTGCAAGAAAAAAAAAAGAAATTCAAACTCAATTTTAGAATAATTTTATTAAAAGAACAAAATATATAATTAACTTATATTTCTATGTCAAAGGTTTGACTTATTTTTTTAAGTTATATTAATTAAAAATGAATTGATACTTTCTATATTGAATCCTTAACAAAATTTTAATTGACTATCGTATATTTAGTTTGAATTATAGATTTGAAAATTGATATCAAGAATATTGAAAAAATTTAAATAAATAAATAATTTTAATTTTAATTTTGAAATAATTTTACTAAAACAAAGAATATATAATTAATTCAATTAATATTTTTTATATTAAGGAGCAATTTGATTGGAGTAATCAAATAGGGGGAATGGCAAAAAAAACATATTCCCTTTCCTCATTTTCCCTCAATGGGTCCCCCCCCAAAAAAAAAAACACCCTAAAGATTTCCATTCCTCCATTTTGAGTTTTAGGTCTCCCAGCATATCTCCATTAATTAATTAGCTAATTAATAATAATAATAATAATAATAATAATAATAATAATAATAATATATTATTATTATTATTATTAATATAATAATAATAATAATATATTATTATTATTATTATTATTATTATTATTTTTTATTTCCTTTCCTTTTTTCAAGTAAACCAAACAACAACAAAAGAAATCAAGAGGAACATAATACCTTTTCTTGTTTGAACCAAATAGAACTAGATAATCATGGATTATTTCTTTCCTTTTCCTTGATTTGTATTTGTTGATTCCTTTCTTTTTCTCCAGTTTCAACCAAACAATCCGTAAAGCTTTCACTATTTAAAATATTTTTATGAAAAAATTGACATAGGACATGTTATATTTTTACTACTCAGTGATATTTTATAAATTTACGCTTAACAAGTTGTTTTAAAAGCATTTGCACAAAATTGTAATTAATCACATAATTTTTAGTTTGGAATATGACATTTGAAATTTGATATGAGGAAGATATTGACAAAACTTAAGCATAATTTTAATTTTAACATATTTCTGTCAAAAGAACAAAATATGTAATTAATTCAGATTCCTACATTTTAAGCTTAACTTATCTTTTAAGGTATATTAACCGAAAATAAATTATTACTTTCCATGTTAAATTCTTGACAAATCAAAATTGATTATAGTATTTATAGTTTGAAATATGGTATTTGAAAATGGATAAAAAGTAAATATTGCCAAAACTTAAATAAATAATTTGATTTTTAATTTTGATATTTTTTATTATAAAAAGAAATATGTAATTAATTAATTTAATTAATACTTTCTATTTATGTGTATTTTAGAATATCCTCATATATGAACTATTTAACATGTTTTTGATTAATTCGTGTTCTCCGAATCTTTATATACCTATCTATGTTTTTTGCTTACAATCTGTATTCATTTTTTAACACTAGATCCCATAGTGAGAAATTATACAAGGGAAAAATCTTAATTAATTGTTGACAAAATTACATCGAGGACCTAAATAACAGGGGGAGGAAATAAGCATTTTTTTTTTACGATTAATTTTTTTAGGCCATAGTCATTAATTATTTTTATATTTATTGAACAATTTTCTTCAAATTAACATTATAAAATCATAGCTTTAGGTCTTCTCTTTTTTTTTCTTATACGGAAAAATGTTTGATTTTGAAACATATTAATTAGTCTTATATAATCCCTACAAACTTTTTGCTAAGTTCCTCTAAAATATTTTTTTTATGATATTTTATATTTAAAATCATAATTTGTGTAGAGATTGTGTGATACTCTAAATATTTTTTTATGATAGCCTTTTGTGCAAAGATTGTGATACTCTATCTAATTTTTAAGAATCTTAATTTTCAATTTTGAAACACAGTAGCCTTATATTTTCCCCTCAAATTTTTTGGCAGTTATTTAAATTTTAAAGTCCCTCCAAAATATTTTATGATATTTTCTATTTAAAGAATCTTAAATTTGTATAGAGATTATGATACTTTAGATCGTATATAACTACTCTTGAGATATTAATTGGTAACTCATTATTTTTTATTAGACAACATTTTATTGCAATAATACTTATTTGTATTAAATAAAAAAATATTTGAATGAACAAAATGTATCATACGATTATTATGCAATAATTTTTGTGGAAAGAAAATTGCACATAATTGAGATTATTTTTGTGTAACAATCATATCTAATGTTTGCTTCATTTGTAGGATTTTGTCATGCAATTAGAAAGAACAACTACTGATCATCATTAAAGTTTGCATTTAAGGTACTCACTAAAAACTTGGTTCAAATGAGTTTAATTAGTGATACTCATTTAAAATTAAAAAGCTAGATGCAAGATTTATAATTTAATATAATTTAATCATGTTATAATGCGTAATATTCTCTTACATTTTAATGTCAAAATGATTTTCTTTAACTCTTTACATATCTCTCATTTAATGTATCACTTTGTTAGATTAAAATGATATGAGGACAAGATATATAGTAACAAATAATTACTAAGGATTACCGGAATGACTCCTTATTTGTGAACTAAAAAAGATTCAAACTCTCATACACTAAATTTCTTTATTATTTTCAATAATGGGAGTGATATTATATATTATTATGCTTTGTTTTCCACCAAGATGGATTTCATGGTGTACTTATTTGATATTTACTTACAAATTTCATTGTAGTGTATGCAACTGATTATTTTACTCTTGTAGTATTATTATGTCATATAATTGATAGATATAATTGATATAACATATCATAACTCTCAAAAATTAAATTTATTTGTAATTTTATTGTATATATTATCCTAAGTCATTTATAATTAGTATAGTTGCTTATATTTTTATACCATTGGTTTTAAAATCAATTTTTATATTTTATATTGACAAACATCAACACACAAAATTTTATTTAATTCAAGAATGCAAAATACATACTTCAAATAGTATTGATAACAATAGTATTTTAAAATCATTTTTACAATTTTAAAATAAAATGAATTAAATGACAATATTAATATATTAAATTTAATATAAAATAATAAATATATAAAATTATATAATATATTTGTCCTTGTACCGGAGTTAAACTAGTTTTTTTTAATATATTATTGTTATCAATATTACATTTCCTTCTAATTGATTGGGTTGAATTGAAAATTTAGAATGTCAATCAATATGATTAGGTTGAAGAATGAAGATGGCAATTAATTTGATTGTTTCAAAAAATTAAAATGAATTAAATAAATTAATGCTATGAGAAGTTTTTAAAACAAAAAATAAAAAGAAATAAAAAATTCTTAAAAACATAAATAAAATAAATGGAGAGAATATTAAGAAAAAAAAAAGTGCAAATAACATGAATCATATCCAATAATTAGTGATGAAAGAATAGCTTTATATCGTATACGTATCTCATGCCATTTTCTATCTGCAGTTTTGGTGCAAACAATGATTTATTGATTTCAATGCCAACTTTTGCAGTTAGTAGTGTGTGTGTGTGTGTGTGTGTGTGTGTATAAAGAGAGAGAGAGAGAGAGAGAGAGAATGTTCAGGGTTTCTAGTACGATGAACCTATCCTGCCTTTATGAGCACGTGTTGTCTCCCTTCTACATATACATGTCAATTGTTTATTAACTTCGAAACAAAATGCTTAGTGCCTTCCAATGTCAACCTAAGATGAACCCGCACTCCAATGTCCTAGATTCTTTCTCTATTCTTTAAGATATATTCTTTACTAAATACTAAATAACCATTCTCTTTTGTTTGTTCGAGGTTGGTGTACAAATAATTAAACGTTCTATATCATATAACACTTTTAGACACGTCATTTTTGACACATTGCATTGATATTTAATTTAAACTTGTTAATGAAGGTGAAGACACACATGAAGTGTTTCTTATAAGATCCTTTTAAGTGTCTGCGAATACAAAAACTCAATAAAAAATTATATAGTAATTATTTTTTCTCAGGCATTCCGTCAAACGTCCTGTATGCATTTCCAAATAAAAGGTAAATATATGCGATGCATATTGAGGCAAGACCAAAACACATGAAGATTCAACAGAAAAGAATTGTAGAAAGGATAAAGTCTAACACTTATGAAAAAGAACTGATTCTATTTCTGAAATTCACAAAAGCTGTACAATGGATCAACATTCTAATCACAAGATTCAACAAAAAAAATTCAGAAATTGCATTTGTTTTATACAGAATAAGAACTCAGAAGATGAGTACATGATTATCTAGAAGCTTTTTTTTCCAAAAATCATTCTATTTCAAAATATACAGAAAAATCCTCACTAGTATTTAGGAAAACCTAGAAAACCCCCAAACGAAACTCTAGAGTACTGAGCAGCAACATGATGATCATACTCCTAAAATGACCTTGATGCGGGAAAATCCTCCTTTTAGATTTTGCTATATGTATTAGTTTTACATGTCATCAATATTAGGTGGTCACTCCTCACCTCAACTAATGTCGTTCTCATTGTGAACTAGCTAGTTTCTCCATCTTCCTCATATCCCTCAAATGACCTTGATTAGAGAAAAAATTTTAGTCCTAGGAGAGGATCGAAAGCTCAATCCTACCTCCACCTAGATTTGTCATGTATATTAATTTTACATGTTAGCAATATTAGGTATGGTCACTTCTCACCTCCACTAACGTTGTTTCTCGTTGTGAACCTCCATCTTCCTTTATTGTTTCTATCATAAAAATTGTTATGATTTATTCTTGCTTCTAATGATTTAAAGACTAAATTTCCAAATCAATTCTGAGTGTCATGCAACTTTGTGAACCTTCCTCCGGCAAGTTTGGCGATAAGTTTCATTTTCCTTTTGAAGAATCAAGGTAATCTAATAGGAGGTACAATTTGATATTTGCTTCTACCCAACTAGTTAGGTATTCAGGATTACTATCCATCTCTATGTTGATTTAAACTTTGGCCTCCTTGTAGTGTTCAACAAATTCATGTAAACAAAATTATACTTTAGTTAACAGAAATTTACTTGTGAATTGATTATTATTAAATGCTTTTCTATTATGTTGTGAACAGATTATATAGATTATTTGAGAAAGTAAGCTTAGAAAGTTAACTCCCCATGTCAAACCTGACAATCTAACAATAGGAGTAAATTTTGTTTATAATATAATGGACATGGTTTTCATATAACAAGTTATATTGATCCTTCATAGATTGTTGGAAAAGAGAATATTAACATGATAATGCATTTTTAATGGGTATTGAGATGTTTTTGCCTTTAGTTATGAATTGAAATGTGTGTGAGAATTTTGTCTTTTATTTTGCATTAACAATTAAATGACTATTGCTAAGAGGGAATGATCCTAATTATGTTGGTCCATATGTGATTAATGGAAAATTGAATTATGAAACTAAAGATGTGATATTGTCCTACTTGGGATGGTCATTTTGAAAGAAATCCTAGTAAATCAGGTTTCTTACTCATGAATTAAAAGTAGATAACACAACTTCAATATATTGCAAGAAAGCTGGAGTAAGGTGAACAAAGTTTCGATCAGTTTCACTAGAATTCACTTATGTACTTTTGACATTACCTTGAAAGCTTTATCACTGGTTATACGTATAATATGTTATCTAGTTGAAGTGTGACGTATATGAGTTGAATCTCCTTTAAAATAAGATCTTTTAGTTCAAGGGCCAAACATGTAGGTTTTCCAAATGTCCCTGATCAAGTTCACGGGTTGCAGATGTTTCCAATCACCTAAAGAATTGGTTTCACCCTCTGTCCAAGCAAACGCTAGTTTAGATTCTGATTCTAGCTCCCTCCTTTTGAATCTACCTATCCTCAAATACAAGCTTAGTTAGGTGCAGACCCTAGCAGGTTAGACTTCACTTAGCAAATCTATAATCCAAGAAATCATCGTCTTAGCAACTTTAATGGCCTTCACTCCCCAACAGGTTGCTCTTTGTTCCTCATCAGGCACCGCTATGTCTAATTTCACTAAAGAAAATCAACTGTACTAGCAATTAGAAAAGAAGATGAGTATCCCCAGCATTTGGATTGAATCTAATTCTATAAATGCTTTGAATTTAATTGATAATACTAATTTGGATATTCTAAATCCATATGTCTCTTTTGAGAGTGATTGCAGGAATTTCATAGGCCATTTTGCACAAGTGAAGAAAGCCATAGGGCTAAGGGAGATCAATCAAGTTGCAGATCAGCCAGCTAAATTAAAGGGCCCTTTACCTTGTAGCTGGCAGATAGCCCCCTACAGCAGATTAAGGATATTTTATTTTATGATGCAGTTGGAACTATTCACCCAAGAGGCTTTTGAGACTGTTCTTTGAGGTTTTTGACGCTGTTTTGATGTTGGACTACCCTGATGTTTCTACTTTTGTCATTTGTTTGTTCATGTATGCAGATGCTTTCCCCATGGGATGTGTTACTCAACTCTGTTTCTTTATTTTTACTTGTTAATATGTTGTACTCAGTAACTTCTGAATGTTTTGTGACTATGTTCATTGTAATATGATTCCCTTTTGTGCAGAAGAAAAGAAAAGAAAGCTTTGTCCCAATTCGCAGTCTTATTTTTTATTTGATCATAGAATTGCTAGTTTTGGTATGATTAGAGAGAAAAAAAAGGTTCCAAGGCCTTCATTGTTTATGCATTATCATTAAAATAAGAAAATTTTATATCAAAAGAAGAAATATTTAAAGAATTCTTTTTATACAACTTTGAATAATACATAGAATAGTAATTTTTTGTGTTTTTGTTATACACAAAATTCGTATAAATTAGTAATTTTTCGAAGAGGTTTTTTATGCAATTCTAAATAATAGAGTTGTAACTTTTTATGTAATACTTTCATAAAAATTTGTAAAATCTTCGAGCATAATCCGAAGTATTACTCTATAATTATTCATCTCTTTCTAGTTTTTCAAATGAGTATGATCTGTGTAGAAGAGACAGATCAAAGCAACTACATTTTTCAAATGAGTATGAACAAATTCTGATGAACTGTAGAATGAAGGCCTCACTTCCATTTCCTGCTCTCGGGCTTATGTTTTGTATGCTGTATGCGCAAATAGAGCCATCATTTAATTATTGTTCCGGCTCTCCTTTCATCACAATTGAGACATCAGTTGACCAAGTTAATCTTGTTTTTCTACTCCTTCAATGCGTAGTTGTCCAATAACTACATGTAGTCTAAAATTTGAATGCCATTTTGCTAAGTTATATCAAGTATCAGGCATTTAAAAAGAATATAATCAAACTTTTCAAAATTTGATCTAAAAATAATTGTAATTGATCTAAACATATAATTGTAAACTTTCTTTGTACTGATATATGTGCAACAGTCAGTGATGCACAAGAAAAAGGCCATGGATAGTGACAAATTTTCATCTTGTTAAAAAGATATCAAATCAACAAGGTTTACTTTGCCCATGGAATTTTTGGAAGAGTGATGTTCAACCTGCAAAGATGAAGTGTCAAAATTATTACAATTATTCTTTAGAATAAAATGATTATAAATATCAGAGTTACTACTAGCTTAAGAAGACCAGTGAACCAAGAGTCATAACATGAAATTGATAGGGATTTTAGGGTTCATGCGAGACTTTTTCTAATCTCAAGTATGGCATGTAGCAATAGATAATTAATCTAAGGATTTGGATTTTCAAAATACCTGGAAATGAAAAAGATGATGACGCCATCCTTGATCCTGAGTCTAACGATACGGGGAGAGAAATTACGCCTATTCTATGTCAAATTCCTCTGTAACAGTTTTGATGAGGCAACTATACTTTGAGTCATGGAAAGGAATAAGGGCCTCTCCCTGTGTATATATTGAAATGGGTCAAGTCTACCCTTCATGACAAGCCCACACATAAGGCCCAATCGTATCCACTCATGAGCAGTGCTAATAATAAGCCCAACAATATTGATCACAACTACTTGGGATTAATTAA
This sequence comes from Saraca asoca, assembly GCA_026873985.1. Lineage (NCBI taxonomy): Eukaryota > Viridiplantae > Streptophyta > Magnoliopsida > Fabales > Fabaceae > Saraca > Saraca asoca. The sequence continues at coordinate 44,113 of JANHAO010000172.1, forward strand.
GTTTACAATATGCTCCAAATGATTTGGCATCCAATTAACCTGAGTTTTATGAATAAGATATAATATATATTATTGAATTATGTCAGTCCACATAAAAAAAAATCTAACATTCTCCCACTTGGACTACATAATTCAATAATAAAAAATCTTCAAATTAATTAACAATATGTGGCTACAACAAGATGTTAAATCGAGCTAGCACTCTCTTCCAAAATAGTCCAAGATAGGTTCACAAGCACCTCGATGATGCAGAAAATCATATTGATATTATGTATGTAAAATACCCATGACCCGATGACCTAAAACAATAGTCCAATGGTCGAATATGGATTTATGAGCATCTCAACAATGTAGAAAATCATACTTGAAGGAGTAATGATTTCATACATGTAAGACACTTATAATCTGATGACCCAATATAAAGGTGGATACATTAAAGGGAAATGCACAACAAAATAGCATGCCAAAATGTGATCAATGTGCCATTTCTCCACAAAATTAGCCTTAACATCCGCCTAAGATCCCATATGAGATTCAACAATATATCTCAGTACAAAATGAGACTGGGTCCAAAATGTCTGTATAATATGCCATAACATAAAACTACATAGTATAATAATAGAAATAATAACAATAATAATATATGGCAATCACAAAATAGAAACATATTTATTCAGAATATGAATTACAAGTCTCGAGACGTAATGACAAAATATAATGTTGCCACAAATTTATAAAGTAGACTCCCACTAATCCAAAATATTAAAAGATCTCACTAGATCCATATGGGTTACATGATCAACAAAGACTTTGACAATTAAGCCTTTAGTTAAAGGATCTGCTAACATAAGTTCTGTAGGGATATGCTTGACATGAGTTTGGAACTCCTGAATCTTCTCTCTAACAAACATGTAATTTGTATCAAAGTGCTTTGAGCATTTAAAGCTCCTATTGTTTTCAGAGAAGCATATCACAACAAAGTTATCACAATATATGGTAAGAGGTCTAGAAATGCTCTCCACAACCTAAAATTCTACAATCAAATTCCTCAACCATATTGCCTGATAGTAGCCCCATAACAAGCTATATACTCTACTTCCATGGTTGAAGTAGCTGTAAGTATCTACTTGGCACTTTTCCACGATACAGCTCCTCCTACCAACATGAATATATACTCCGATGTGGACTTATGATCATTTGGGCAACCACCATAGTCAGAGTTAGAATAGCCTACTTCCTCAAGGTGATCCAATCTCCTATAAGTGAGTCCATAGTCTTTGGTACCCTACATGTACCTCATGATTCATTTTGCAGCTCACCGATAAGCCACACCAGGTTTGCTCAAGTATCTTCCAAGTACACTAACAACAAAAGCAACATCAGGACATGTACAAACTTAAGCATACGTAAGGCTACCAACAGTGGAAGCATATGAGACCTTCTCTATATCTGCAATTTCTTTGTCATTCTAGGGATACTAGGTATTAGCGAGTCTCTCACCCTTTTGAATGGGCGCAGTGCAAGGATTATAGAACTTCATATTGAATCTATTTAGAATTCTTTCAATATAGCCCTTTTGAGAGAATCCAAGAATACCACGTGATTTGTCACAGTGAATCTCAATACCTAATACAAAAGAGGCATTGCCAAGATCCTTTATATCAAATGTGCTGTTAACATTCGCTTGGTCTCAAACAATAGATTTATATCATTATTGGCTAAAAGAATATCATCAACATATAACACAAGGATAATAAATTTACTCCCACTATTCTTTAGGTAAATGTATTGATCAACTACATTTTCTTTAAAACTAAAAGAGCAAATAACATTGTCAAATTTTAGATACCATTAACTAGAGGCCTATTTTAGTCCATAAATGGATCTTCTCAATTTACACACCATATGTTTCTTACCATTTTCAACAAAACCATAAGGTTGATCCATGTACACATCCTCATATAAATCACCATTCAAGAAGATAGTTTTCACATCCATCTGTTGAAGCTCCAAATCAAAATGAGCAACCAATGCCATCACAACTCGAAAGGAGTCTTTTGTGGATACTGAAGAGAAAGTCTCCTTATAATTAATACCTTCCCTTTAATTATATCCCTTTGCCACAAGTCTGGACTTATATCTCTCAATTTCCCCTTTTACATCACACTTGGTCTTAAAGACCTATTTACAACCTATAGTTTTGTAACTAGCAGGTAACTCCACTAATTCCCAAACATCATTCTTCCTCATAGAAGTCAATTCATCTTCCATGGCAGCCAACCACTATGAGTTATCAGAACTAGACATAGCCTCATGGAAGGAAATAGGAATAGAATCCTCCACTAAATTAAATTTATGCTCCTGCAAGTATACAAAATAATCTTTGAATTTAGAAGACTCTGTAGGTTTGGGAACTCTCTTAGATCTTCTAGGTGGAGTGACAACCTTATCTGGGTTTGGCACATTATTCTTAACTTGTTGAGTAATATCAGTATCATTAACAAGATCAACAATATTAGTACAAATCAATGGAGAAGCCACTGTTTTTTAAATAGGGACAATAGTTGTCAAAACAACAACACACTTCTCTCTGAATTCAATAATGCGTGGTTCCTGAATCACACCTTACTCTAAGTCCCCTTCAAAATAGATAGCCTGATCAAACTCAACAACTCTGGTAGTATGATTAGGGCAATAAGATCTTGAATCCCATGAATTAGTGTAGTAGCCAATAAAGAATCTACTAACAGATCTTGGATCAAGTTTCTTCAACTATGGGTTATATGATCTCACCTCTGCCTTACAACCCCAAATGCGAAAATGTTTCAAACTAGGCTTCTTACCAGTCAAAAGCTCATAAGGAGTTCTTAGTACAGACTTACTTGGAACATGATTCAAAATATAAGCGGCGATCTTCAATGCATCTCCCACAAGAATTCTAAAAGGCTATAATGACTAAGCATACATCTTACCATGTCCAAAAGGGTACGATTCCTCCTTTTTGCAACTCCATTCTATTGAGGAGTGCCACGCATGGTGTAATGTGCTTTAATACCACATTCCTGCAAGAACCTGGCAAAAGGTCCAAGATTTCTACATGTTTCATCAAACCTGCCATAAAATTCACCACCTTTATCAAACCGTACACATTTAATCTATTTGCCAAATTTCAGTTCAACAGTAGCCTTTAATGTTTTAAAAGCATCCAAAGACTCAAATTTCTCACGCAACAAATCAATCCAACCATATCTAGAGAAATCATTAATGAAGGTGATGAAATATCGAAACCCTCGTAGTGCAATAGGAGTAAAAGGTCCATAAATATTAGTATGAATCAACTGTAGCATTTCTTTACTCCTGGTAACCCCACTCTTCCTGGCTTTAGTTGTTAATTTCCCTCTCACACAGTTGACATATTTGTCAAAGTCAGAGAAGTCCAAATCACGAAGAATATTCTCCTTAATCAATCTCTCCATTCTCTCCCTAGCACTACAAGAAAACTAATTTTTTGTGACAACTTTTCAGTGATGACTAAAAAGTCGTCATTGAAGGTTGGCCTACTGTGATGACTTTTTAGGTCGTCACTGAAAGGTCGGCTTTCAATGATGATATATAAAGGTGTCACAATTGGCCGACCTTCAGTGACAACATAGAAAAGTCATCACAATAGGTCGACCTTTCAGTGACGACCTTTTTTAGTCATCATAGTAGGTCTACCTTCAATGACGATTTTCAGTGATGATTAAAAAGTCATCATAATAGGTCTACCTTCAGTGACGACTAAAACATCGTCACAATAGGTTGAACTTTCAATGACAACCTAGAAATTCGTCATAGTAGATCTACCCTTTAGTGACGACTGAAAGCCATCACAATAGGCGACCTTTCAGTGATGACCAAAAAGTTATCACAATAGGTTGGCCTTCAGTGACGATTAAAATATTGTCACAATAGGTCAAACTTTCAGTGACGACCTAGAAAATCATCATAGTAGGATCTATCTTCAGTGATGACTTTTTATTCATCATAATAGGTACCCTTTCAGTTGCGACCAAAAAGTTGTCACTATAGGCCTACCTTTAGTGACGACTTCCAGTGACGATTAAAATGTCGTTACAATAGGTCAAACTTTCAGTGACGACCTAGAAGGTCGTCATAGTAGGATCTACCTTTCAGTGACGACCTAAAAAGTCATCACGATAGGTAACCTTCAGTGACAACTTTTTAGTCATCATAATAGGCCACATTTCAGTGACGATCAAAAAGTCATCACAATAGGTCAGACTTTCAGTGACGACCTAGAAAGTCGTTACAATAGGTCTACTTTTAGTGAAAACTTTTCAATAGTCGTCACAATAAGTCGACCTAGGACTGGGACTAGTATGGAAAACGATAACAGTGGCCCGAACTGGTGAGGAACTTACCTGAAATAACCTAATCCGACAAGCATGCCTGGAAGTAATAAGTGTTAACTCGTCAAATTATTAGGTTAGCCTGTTAGCAATAGGTCGGCTTGGGCTATTGGATTAGCCTGGTAAATTAATCAATTAGTCTGATAATATATAATTAATTAATATGTATATATATATTAAAATTATAATTTTAATATACTAAAATTATATATTAATATAATATTAAAT